>CAICTM010000153.1:0-105022 GCA_903772945.1 Seminavis robusta
CCAAGAACAAGCGCCTACGGAAGAAGAACAACACAAGAAGACAAGTCTACTACTCGCAACAACGACCAATCATCCAAGAACGAAGAAAAATGGTGCGACTACCAAGAGTCCAGCACTCACAACACTGCTGACTGCATGACTCTTAAGAAACTCAAAGCCAAGGCCTCGTCTGACAACGAAAACAAGCCCGCGTACAACAAAAACAAGACTTGGGAAAGGCAAGTCCGACGACGCCAAGAACCACACCAAGAAGGAACTTTCTGTCCTAATGAAAAAGGTTTCCAACGCGGCAGTCAAGGCTGATCGCAATAAGAAAAGCAAAACGAATGCAACCATGTTACCAAGCGCAATCTGACAACTCTGACAACGAGGACGACTCCCTCTGTGGATCCATCAACTATGAAGGACAAGAAGATGGCCGCTGTCGACAAGGCCCTTGACGAATTCGACTTCAATCATGCGGATGGAGAAATCTCCGTCTGAAGATTAAGCCAGAGAATTCAACGGAACAATGTTCCGATTTCTCAATACCTAGTGATGAAGATATCTCACTAAATATTAAACAAGAGTTGTTTGCAACTGATGAAATCTACGGCAAATTAGATAAGTGCCTAGTAACTGATCAAAATAGAATACTGACGATCTATTCGGCATCGTTAACTCGTCCATGGCCAATCAACTCATCAACGTCGCACACCAAAAAGACCTTGAAACTATGTCTATGTTAGTCAAACAGGCGAGCGAAAGGGGAAACAAAAACCCGTTACACTCTGTTGCTTACTGAAAACAGAAGCAACCGGAACCTTAATTGCTCAAACTCATACTAAGAGTTTACTCATGAAGAATCATGGGGGCGTCCAAGCATCACGGACTGCTTCTATGAAAGAATTGAGACCCCTCACGAAGTGTAAGGGCACACTCTCGATTCCTGAGTTCCACGATGATAGAATTATCAAGTGGAATTTACACGTCACCAAGAACTTGGGGGCGCAAGACGTGATCATAGGTCATGACACTCTCTGCGATCTAAGAATCAAGTTTGATTTCACTACCATGTCATTGGAGTGGAACCATGCATTTTTCCCGGCGAAAGAGAACAACTCCAATAGAAAAGGAGAACTTCTCCATTTCCGGTTCTGCGGCTGTCAGCGACAACGCAGATAGTCTCAAGAAGAGTCTTGATACGACATACGAACAAATAGGCTTAAGGCAGAATATGCCAGAGTCGAAATCCGTTTAAACATAGGAAGAGCAAGAACTGCCTCATGCCTTTTCAACCAAGTGGCCTGGACCCAGTCGAGGACACCTTAGGAGAGTTGCGAATGGACGACTACGAAGTAGAACTTCGTCCCGACGTTAAATCCTATTACACTAGGGCTCACCCTACTCCACGAGTCCACACCAACACTCTTAAGAAGAGGTGAAAACGTCTCTGCGAGACAGGAGCACTCAAGAAAGTAAATCGTTCCCAGTGGGCGGCACCAACTTTCATCATTCCCAAGAAAGATGGATCTGCACGATTCATCTCTGATTTCCGGGAACTGAACAAAGGGATTAAGCGGAGGCCTTATCCTATCCCAAAAATACAGGACATGCTCTTGAATCTAGATGGATTCAAGTACGCTACTGATCTAGACCTAAACATGGGATACTATCAACATCGAGCTGTCACCTCACTCGAAACAACTCTGTACCATCGCACTCCCATGGGGAAAGTACGAGTACCAGAGGTTGCCAATGGGCCTATGTAATAGTCCCGACACCTTCCAAAGGAAGATGAAGGCACGCATGCATGACTTAGAAAATGTCCGTGCATACGTTGACGATCAACTCATCCTAACGAACGTCGACCTCGCAGATCGCGTTGAACAGTAGGATGACCTTTCCCCAAAAAGACTCCAAGAAGTCAGGATTGAAATCAACACTACCAAGGCCTTCCTCAATAGGAAGAACTTGAGGATCTAGACAATTGGACTTCTCGAGAAGGAAGCCAAACTCTAAACCAAAAAGAAACAAACGCGATCCACTATCGCCTCCTACCAACAGGAAGTAACTTCGTAGATTCATTGGATCCAATAACTACCAAGGCTGCTCCAAGACAGCAAACGAAGTAACCAACGTTCTGACCAGACGTTGTTTACCCAGTATCCATGACCGTCCGTCATGGACAGAGAACGTGAAGTCCGTGTAGAGATCAAAGAAGACTCTCCGGGATGAACATGGACTTCGTCGCAAGTTCAGCGCGTCAGATCGTACAAGCTCACACAACATCCGTTTCAAAGCAAACCGGAAATACATCAAGGAACGTCGCCGAACACCTTAACCCGAAAAACACCCGATAAGGAGAAAACACGGCACGTTGCCCTCGTCCACACCATTCAACGCACTATGAGGATTCATCAGTACTCAGAAAACGTTAACGGCACACGCAAAGGTCCTTAAACAAGCAGACGAGTCAATAACAATGGCACTGTACGGCTACGACATACACCAGCATAGCGGCAACAGTCTACCAGACTTGACATAAGGTATACAACCCACAACAAGCCTGATCCCCTTGTAGATTGCCATCGTGCACGCACATGTCTACATCCACTCTCGGAGAGTGCCCCGCACTTAATTCATATGTTCTCCTGTCCGACGATGTCGTCCTTCCGTACCCTTGTCAGGGGGCGAATGCAATACACGGCTCTTAGCCTTATTCGCGACTCGATCCATAGATAGGGCTGAGTTCGACTCATGACGTAGTCTTCGCGAATAGTCAATTGGAGCCAGAATTCTCAATGACCGCTCTAGTCATACTAGGTTGATGATGAAACATCGCTCTAGTTATTTAGCTGGCGTGGAAGATTCCACGCTACTAGATAATGCTAGACGAATCTTCACGCGTTCCGTTTTGGGATCGTGGAGAGAGTAGGATTGCTACGCAACCTACTCTATCACACTTTACAGTCTCCCGCGGGAGTTCAGATCTACGATCCTTTGATTGTGGATCTCTCTCTCATTGATTAGTTTTTCATAGCTTTCTAATCCTCTCATAACTTTCATTCTCTCAAACTCAAAACACTCGAAAGATCTTTACACTAGCTTTTAGCGTAGTGCAGTCAGGACCATCCAAGGGCACTGCCAGGGCACAGACCGACGGCAAGAAGAGCGACAAGCCCAGTGATTATGCTGAGAAGAATGCATGGAAGCTGATTCCTCCCAAGGAAGGAGAATCTCAGAGCAAGACCATGAATGGCAAGAAGTACATCTATTGCCCTTACCACCATACGACCAAGTGGGTCCTCGAGGTCAACAACAAAGGAGTCGTTCACAAGACCGGTTGCGAGAAGATGAAGGAAGCATTGGCTGCGGCCAAGGCTACTGACAAGCCCAGTGGTGCAACCGAACCAGATCCAGCAGCTGTCGCCCTTGCCAACGCGATCGAGGACGTCGGAACCGACACTCTCCTACCAGTCGTTACCGAAGAGCTTTGATGGTGGCGGAGTGGAGGATCTCTGTTGTTCCCAGCCGTAGCGTACTGTAATCACTTTAGTGACCAACTTTCTGTTACCTGTGTCCTTCAGCCTCTACTCTTAGCCGTAGCACTAGCCAACGCCCTAGCGACGGCAGTGACCTGGAAGAAGGGACTCAAGACGTTAGCCGCGAGAGCAGAAAGAGCATTTGATGACGCAGCCGAAGAGGCACATCTTACGCAGATGTTGCTCCTCTTAGCTGCTGAGAATATGCCCGGAGTATTGGAATGGTTTAGGGCGCTGTACAGTCAGCCCATGTCATTTCTTCTCTTCGCGATGCTGTACGAAGAGCCCACGCAACTGTTGTTGAGATCAGTCGCTTACGCGACTTGCTGTGTAGTGGACACGGCCACGTTCGCTATGGCGAGCACCGAGTTCGGTGCAGCACTGTGTACGTTCCTTGCAGTGGCAAGGACGTTGTTCTTGTGGGGAAGTAGTCCGCAAGAGCCTCCAGCTTACGTTCCGAAGCGACTCAGAAGAGGACCTTCACTCTTATCACGAGTTTGCAAGTCGTCAATCGGAAAGATCAAGTCCGTATCATGTGGAGTATTGAGCACTGTCTTGCTCATTATCCAGCTGTCGCACCTGTCGGTCATGGAGTCATCGGACGTACCCTCCGTCGACAAACGGCATCCCTGCACGGATGAGCCTTTCCTGGATCAGGACGATGACACGGAAGAACCGTACGCCAGAGTATGTGGCAAGTACCGAAGGACAGTACGTCCGCACATGTTGTGGGATTTGGATCACTCCAATAACCCACATCTACCTCCGACCAAGTTTCAGTTGTTCATCAGGTTCCTGCTGATTTTGAAAGGGGGACTCGGCATGATAGCGTGTGAGACGAATCCACTTGCAGCCTTTCAGTTCATTGCCTTCTCTTTGTCAGGGCGAAGCAACAAGAGTATGACGCAGACTCAGTGCTAATTGCAATCGACAACTGCTCCTCCAGATGCATCACCAATTGCATGAAGGACTTCATTGGCAAGCCGACAAAGGTCAACGTTACAGTCCAAGGGATTGGAGGGACGGTGACGGCAACCTACAAGGGAACGGTCAGATGGTCAATCAAGGACGACGACGGAAGGGTCCATCATTTCGTGATTCCGGATACTTACTACAATCCATCGACGCCATACAGGCTACTCTCGCCACAACATTGGGCGAAGGTGGCGGAGGACAACCTGCCACAGCAGAGAGGAACTTGGTGTGCAACGTATGAGGACTCTGTCGAGCTCTTCTGGGGCCAAAGGAGCTTCCGAAGAGTCATCCCACTCTCCTCCTCCAATAACATCGCAATCGTGAGGAGTGCCCCGTCTTATTCGAAGCTGCACTCCTTCTGCTCCGAGATTGCATCAACAGTTCACGCCGATATTCAGGGATCTGAGGTGGATGAGCTCGAGCTGCTCTGTTGTCCCGCGGCATCCATTTCGGACGATGAGTCATCCATCTCGTCCACGAGCTCGTATGACGATGAAGCTGACTGGGAAGTTAGGGCGCATCCGGACTTGCCCAGTCACGTTGGCACCGAGGACAGTCGATCCAAGGAATTCCAGCAGAAGGTGACAGACGCGTTCAGAATGGGAAAGGACCTGAACAATTTCGCCCAAATTCCTGTTGTAGACCATGACTACACGGAATTCATGAGCAATGAGACGGACCTGCTGTCATGGCACTACCGTCTCGGACACTTGTCATTCGACAGGATCAGGAAGCTGGCTCACCGTGGTGCATTGCCAGCATCTCTCATCAAGGCTAGGGCACCCAAGTGCGCTAGCTGCATGTTCGGTAGGGCGACAAAGAGACCTTGGAGGACTAGGACTCCAGTCAATCAAAACAACGACATGATCCCACAAGCAACGGCTCCAGGATTCGTCGTGGGTGTCGATCAGTTGATCTCATCGACTCCAGGCTTCATTGGGCAGATGAGAGGTATCCTGACTCGCAAGCGATACACGGTCAGCACCATCTTCGTTGACCACTACAGTGGGCTATCGTTCGTCCATCTCCAGACCTCAACGTCGGCAGAACAGACGATACTGGCCAAGAGGGCGTTCGAGAGATACGCCAAGACATTTGGAGTGTCCATCAGACACTATCATGGAGACAATGGGATATTCGACAGCAAGGCATTCGTCGATGAGGTTCATAGGTGTGGGCAAACCATCTCATACGCAGCAGTTAATGCGCATCACATGAATGGCAGAGCCGAAAAGAAAATCAGGGATCTCCAGGAGGCAGCAAGGACGATGATCCTGCATGCCAAACAGAGGTGGCCAAACGCCATCACAGCTCACTTGTGGCCATACGCAGTGAGATATGCGAATGATATCGCAAATGCAACTCCTGTGCTGAAGGGCCAGGATCACGTCTCTCCATTGGAGTTGTTCTCTGGAGTCGACGTGGAGCCCAAGGTCAAGAATACCCATACATTTGGGTCCCCAGTATACGTGCTGGATAGTAGGGCGCAGCAAGGCAAGGCGATGCCCAAGTGGGAACACAAGTCGAGGATCGGAATCTATCTGGGGCTATCTCCTCGTCATTCGAAGAAGGTGGCATTGGTTCTCAGTCTGAAGACCGGACTCGTGTCTCCCCAGTCCATTGTCAGTACGACGACCTGTGCGATACATTGCGGCGATCAACAGGAAACATCGTCCCACCATCCAAGTGGCAAGAGAAGTCTGGTTTCACACAGCTAGAGGAACAGGAGCGAGCGGCGGAATCCCATCGTGGAGATAACAAAGAAGTGGTTCCGACAGATCGACAAGAGAGCGAGTCCGGTCACGAACGACCCGAGAATGCGATCCACGAATCGAGGATTCCGAGAGCCGAGGACATATTAAGAGAAGACTTCGGCATTGGTTCCGACCATGACGAAGAGACGCCGATGAGTTCTGGACGGTCGCAATCGGCGGCAGAAGTGCCGGACAACATCGTGAACGACAATGAGAGACGCTCGAGACGAGGGAGGCGCATCCGCCTCCCAGAGAGAATCAGAGACGACTACGAAGTATCGTTGGCAGCAGCAGAAATCCCTTGGGAGGTCTTCCACGTTGAAGGGTATCAGATCCAAGACGATATGGAAGACCCCATTTCGTTTGCTGCTTCATCCAACCCTGACATCATGTATATTGACGGGGCGATGAACGCAACGGACGGGAAGCACTTCAGAGAAGCAATGACCAAGGAGGTCAATTCACACAGCGACTGGAAGCACTGGAGGATAGTTCCAAAATCTGGAATGCCAAAGGGAACAAAGTTGCTCCCTTCAGTCTGGGCCTTCAGACGCAAGCGAAGAATTGCCACGCAGGAGGTGTACAAGTGGAAGGCGAGGCTGAACGTTCACGGAGGAAAGCAAACGAAGTTCGTTAACTACTGGGACACGTACTCCCCTGTTGTGGGATGGACGACAATCCGCACATTCCTGATACTGATGCTTGTCAACTGCTGGAAATCCAGACAGGTCGACTTCGTCCTGGCGTTCCCACAGGCCGACATCGAGTGTGAGATGTACATGGAAGTGCCACAGGGATTCAGTGTGGTACAAGAAGGTAGCAAGTCGGTGCTCAAACAAACGAGCGACAAGAGACGTTATCACGGCGATCAATGTTTGCTTCTGGAAAAGAACCTGTATGGACAGAAGCAGGCAGGACGCGTGTGGAACAGGTATATGCACGATGGATTGATTGCTCGAGGTTTCGAGCAGAGCAACGTAGACATGTGTGTCTATTACAAGGGGTCAGTGGTGCTGATGATCTACGTAGACGACGGAATATTCCTTGCTCCTACCGACAAAGAAATTGATGACGCATTTCAGCTACTGTAGAAACCATTTGTGGATGAAAAGGGGAATGAGTTCCGTGCATTCAACATGACGAACGAAGGCAGCCTGTCGGACTATCTGGGAGTCAAGATCGAAAAGCTGTCGAACGGAACCATCAAACTGACACAACCCCACATGATCAAGCAGATCTTGGACGATTTGGGCTACAACGACAAGACCAAGTCGCAGAAGACTCCAGCGCCATCTACGGTGAAGCTCCATCGCGACGTGGCAGGTGATCCTATGAAGGACGATTGGAACTATAGAAGCGTCATAGGAAAGTTGAACTTTCTGGAAAAGTCAACCCGACCCGATCTGGCATACGCAGTCCATCAGTGCGCTAGGTTCTCTGCTGATCCAAAGGAGTCCCATGCAACAGCAGTCAAGAGGATCGGAAGGTACCTGGCTGGCAATGCCGACAAAGGCATCATCCTCAATCCGCAACAGTGTTCTTTCGACGTGTTCGTGGATGCAGATTTTGTGGGCAACTGGAATCGCGCAACGGCAGACGTTGATCCAGGAACGGCTAGATCTAGAACCGGATTTATCATCCTGTATGCAGGGTGTCCCGTCACGTGGGGATCCAAGCTGCAACGCGAAGTGGCATTATCTACGACAGAAGCAGAGTACAATGCGCTGTCGGAATCCTTAAGGGACACAATCAACTTGATGCAATTGATCGACGAGACGAAGACAAGGTTGAGCTGGACTGTGCACAACAAACCTCCTGTTGTTCATTGCAAGGTTTTCGAAGACAACAGTGGAGCCCTTGAAATGGCCAAGGAGCCAAAGATGAGACCACGCACCAAACACATCTGTGTCAAGATGCATCACTTCAGAGATCATGTTCGAGCCAAGAAGATATCAATCCACAAGATTCCAAGTCGGTATCACTTGGCAGATATAGCCACAAAACCACAACCTACAGATCTATTTGAATCCCAACGTGAGAGTATTTTACAGTGGGAGGCAGAAGCCATGACGGCAGCACAACTACAGCAGCCTACGAAGCATCTGAGGGCGTGTGACATTGTGAGAGATCATAAGATCCTCAACAATCTGGAAGGTCAGCATGCTTCAGACCCTGACAGGAGCCCTGCTGCCTCAACTGAAAGCAATTGAAATAAGCAATGACAACAGTTGAATTGTCAGTAGTGTAATGAGTATTCTAAGCACACAATGTAGCAAAAACCCTCAGCAGGGACGTTAACAATCCAATCTCAGTTACAATTGTGCCGGTCAGAAAGCCTCTGTGACCTTGTCCCAGATATTCCAAGTGAGTCAGGAGTCTGATGGATGTAAACATCGGGCCTTCATCCTTAGGATTGCCTGTAACATTGGTGACTTCAAGGTTGGGAGTCAGGTAATTTAGAGCCCCCTTGTTGCTTCTGCGAATGTCAGTACCATCAATCTTTATGACCTTTAGAGCAGGGAAGTGGGCCCCAGCATTCATGATGGGAGCCCCTTCCAATCCAGTTTGGGACACAACAAAGACTTCAAGTTCTGGAGTGGAAGTGATTGGTGGCAGCGCTCCAGCAATGGGATTGTAACCGAGTGCACTACGCTAAAAGCTAGTGTAAAGATCTTTCGAGTGTTTTGTGTTTGAGAGAATGAAAGTTATAAGAGAGATTAGAAAGCTATGAAAACTAATCAACGAGAGAGATCACCATCAAAGGATCGTAGATCTGGTCTCCCGCGGGAGACTATAAAGTGTGATAGAGTATGCACTACGCTAAAAGCTAGTGTAAAGATCTTTCGAGTGTTTTGAGTTTGAGAGAATGAAAGTTATGAGAGGATTACAAAGCTATGAAAACTAATCAACGAGAGAGATCCACAACCAAAGGATCGTAGATCTGAACTCCCGCGGGAGACTGTAGAGTGTGATAGAGTAGGTTGCGGTAGCAATCCTCACTCCATCGATCCAAAAACGGAACGCGTGGAATATTCGTCTAGCAGTATCTAGTAGCGTGAAGTACTCCACGTGGCTAAATATCTAGAGCGATGTTTCATCATCAACCTAGTATGACTAGAGCGGTCATTGAGAACCCTGTCTAATGACTATTCACGAAGACTCAGTCATGAGTCGAACTCAAACCCTATCTAGGACGAGTCGCGAATAAGGCTAAGAGGCTGCATCGCCCCTGACAAGGGTCACGGAAGGCCGGACATCGTCGGACAAGGAGAACATATGAATAAAGTGCGGGGCACTCTCCGGAGATTTGGATGTAGACATGTGCGTCGCACGATGGCAATCCTACAAGGGGATCAGGCCTTGTATGGGTGTAAATACCTTATGTTCTCAAGTTGGTAGACTGTGCCGCTACTGCGGTAGCATGTCGGATGGTACAGTGCCATTGTCATTAGACTCGGTCTGGTGAGTAAGGACCTTGTGCGTTGGCTACCTACATCGGTTTTGATACTGATGAATTCATCATAGTATCGTTGACATGTGTTGATGAGGGACACGTGCCGTGTGTTCCTTATCGGTGTTTTTTTGATAAGTCGTTGGCGACGTTCCTTATGGTATTTCCGGTTTGCTTTGAAACGGATGTGGTGAGTCTTGTCACGATTGACGCGCGTGAACTTGCGACGAAGTACATGTTCATCCCGGAGAGTCTTCTCGACCTCTGCGCGGGACTCACGTTCTCTGTCCATTGACAACTCGGTCATGGATACTGGGTAAACCACGTCTGTTTCAGAACGATGGTTACTCCGTCTGCTGTCTTGGCAGCCCTTGTAGTTCATTGTCCAATGAACTACGAGTTCTTCCTGTTGGTAGGAGAGCGATACTGGATCGCATCTATTTCTTTGGTTATGGGTTGGATCCTTCTCGATATCCAATTCAGAGTACTCAGTTCTTCTCCTTTCGAGGAAGCCTTGGTAGTTTGATTTAATCCGCTTCTTGAAGCTTCGGAAAGTCATCCTAACTATTCAACGGATCCGGTAGATCGCGTGTTAGGATGAGTGATCATAATGTATGCACGGACGTATCTACGGTCGTGCATTGGTTTCCCATCTTCCTCTTGGAAGATGTCGGGACTATTCATAGGCCCATTGGCAACTCTGGTACTGTATTTCCCCAGGAGTCGATGGTACAGAGTTGCTTCGAGTGAGGTGACGCTCGATGTGTAGTTCCCTGTTCAGTCTAGACTAGTGGCGTACTTGAATCATCTAGTTCAAGAGCATGTCCTGTATTTTGGGATAGGATAAGCTTCCGCTTCCTTTGTTCAGTTCCCGGAAATCAGAGAGAATCGTACAGATCCATCTTTCTTGGGAATGATAAAAGTTGGTGCCGCCCACTGAACGTTACTTCTTGATTACTCCTGCCTCGGAGACGTTCAACCTCCTCTTAAGAGTGTTGGTATGGACCGTGGATAGGGTAGCCTGGATAATAGGTTTAGCTCAGGAGAAGTTCTACTTCGTAGTCGTCCATCTCCAACTTCCCAAAGTACCATCGAGGTCGAGAGACTTGCAGTAAAAGGAATGAAGCTGTTCCTTCCCTTCCGTGTATTACTGATTTTGACTTGGCAACTCCTTAGTCAGTTTGTTCGTTTCGCATCAAGAATCTCTTGAGACATCGCATTGTCCTACGCTGAGGATCGGAATGAGAAGTTCTCCTTCTATTGGTTTCGCTTCTTTCATAGGAATAGATGTCCCACTTCCACTGACATTGGTAGTGAAATGAACTTGATCCTAGATCAGAGAGATGTCTCGACCTATGATCATGTCATACGCCCCAAGTTCTTGGTGACGTGTAAATCCATCGATATTCTATCTCGTGGAATCAGGAATCAATGCCCTTCACTTCGTGCTGGTGTTTAATTCTCCTGCAGGAGTCCACATCGTTTGGACGCCCCCAGATCTTCATGGTAATCTTTAGCATGAGTTGAGCAATCAAGGTTCCGGATGCTCCTGATCCAGTAAGCAACGGAGTGTAATGGTTTTGGTTTCCCTTTTCTCTGCTTGTTAAATCTAACATAGACGATGGGTTTGAGGTCTCTTGTCTTGCGACGTTTATGAGGTGGTTGGCCACGGACGAGGTTAACGATGCTAAATGATCATCAGAGTCTAGTTGAGCAGCTTCTAGGCAATCATCTAATTTGCCGTAGAGTTCATCAGTTGCAAACAATTCTTGTTTACTAGTTAGTGAGATATCTTCATTTGGTATGAGAAATCGAACATGTTCCGTTGAATCATCATCCTGGCCTAATCCTCAGGAAGGCAGCCGATTTGGCCATTCGCTAAAAATAAGTACTCCAGAAAGTCGCGTGGAGTCGTTCGCGATTCGCGGTAAGTCGCGCTGCGCGACTTGGAAAGTCGTTCGCGATTCGCGGTAAGTCGCGCTGACGAATAGCAAATACTAGCATTTACAGTAATAAAGATGAAGTAAGTCGCGGTAAGTCGCGGTGAAGTCGCGCCATCGTTCTATTCGCGCTGCGCGAATCGCGAGAAACTCGCGGTAAGTCGCGCAGCGCGAATAGGAACGACTTTTCAGCGATAGCTAAAATCGGCTGCCTTCCAGATAGAGATTTCTCCATCCAAGTGATTGAAATTGATAGAGGAGTTGTCCTCATTGTCAGAGTCTCTGATTTGCGCTTGGCAACATGGTTGCGAAGTTTGCAAGTGGTTCACGAGTATCGTCGATCTTTTCTTCGTCATTGTCGACGAGAGGAAGAATGGTTTTTGTCACGCAACTGTTTCTCGAAGTTGCGGAACGCATGCTTTCCTTGAGCCATCTTCATGGTGAAGGAATAGGTTGAGGGTAGCTGAAAGCTATTGTGTTTGTTAACAAATGCACTACGCTAAAACTAGTGTAAAGATCTTTCGAGTGTTTTGAGTTTGAGAGAATGAAAGTTATAGAAGATTAGAAAGCTATGAAAATAATCACGAGAGAGATCACATCAAGAAGGATGTAGATCTGGCTTCCGCGGGAACTATAAAGTGTATAGAGTAGTTTGGGTAGTAATCCTACGTCTCTCCACGATCCTAAAAGGAACGCGTGGAAGTTTGTCTAGCCTGGATCAGTAGCGTGGAAGTACTCCACGCTGGCTAAATATTAGGCGATGTTTCATCATCAACTAGTATGACTAGGCGGTCATGAGAACCCTGTCTCAAATGACTATTCACGAGACTCAGTCATGAGTCGAACTCAAAACCCTATCTAGGATCGAGTCGCGAATAAGGCTAAGAGCCGTGTATTGCACTGTTCCCAGACTGCCACTGCACGATTGAATAACCAAGGCCCCCAGCTCCTGAGGAGAGCTGGCCCAAAAGGGCCCAGCAGAGAGCTCTGCTGGCCCTCCTGTCTGACAGACAGGGCCAAGTCCTTGGCTTGGTGCCTACTGGAGGTGTTGGAACACTCCTGAGGCACGACAAGGCTCCCTGAACTGCCTGACTACCGCTGTACCTGAGGAAGGGTTTCAGCGAGGTCCAGTCCACTACTTGGGTATTGGAACTGAAACTTATTGATCATCACCATCGTCGTTCTTTCAATTCTCCTACTTGCAGCAAAAGCCCCCGCAGCACTGAGGATTGTTGGGCAGAACGGGCTGCCACTGCGAAAACGAAATTCCGTCGTCGTTGAATGGGATATCGAAAACGAACTGATTGTTCCGCGGGTTGTAGTGGAAGGTGTTTCATACGCATTGAATCATGTTGCTGGCAACCACACCCACGTATCCCTGCTAAAGAAGCTATCCAAATCTTTGCCACTCCCAAAGCCAGTGATTGTTGCCGGTATGCCAAAGACTGGCACGACCACCATCAAGTCCTTCTTCCAGCAAGCTGGCTATCGATCATCGCATTGGCGATGTCAACCTCAGCTAACCGATGGCAACGAAACTGCGGAGGAGGAGTTTTGCGGAACTTGTATCCAGAAGGCTATCAACCAATCTCTCCCTCCTCTACAAACCTGCGGAGGATACGATGTGTGGGCACAATTGGACTATACTGTTCCATCCGACAATACTCTTCCTCATGATGACTGCATCTTTCCTCAAGTCGTGTATCTTGAAGAAATTCATCAGGAGTCTCCTCATGCCACTTTTCTGCTAAACCGTCGAAGTATGTCGCATTGGTTTCGTTCCGTGGATAAGTATCATCATTTAGGCAACCGCCTAATCCCATGTCGGGGTAAAGGAGGAACACCAGTGTTGGATCCCACAAAACAAGGACAAGAGGACAAGGACGCGTATGAGGATGCAATCGTTGCATGGAACCAAGAACACCATGTCCAGGCAGTACGGGAATTTGTGCATCGACATCCCAGTCACGCCTTGATTGAAATTGATATTGAAGCTCCAGCTACAGCAGAGTACATGGCAAGTCTCTTTCAAACTACAGCCGAGTTCTGGGGGCACAAAAATCAGCACAAGAGTGTGGAAGAATCAATGCCACAGAAGCAGCAATGAAGCGGTATCATTTTAATCACACTTAACTAAGAGTCAGGGCATAAGGCAGTCTGGCAATGTAACAGGGGCTTGTATATATGGTACTGGTAGTGCGATGGTGATGGGTATGGGTTCTGTCAGGTTGCTTGGTAGTCTACTGCTGTGGCATGAAGATAGCCAGGAAACAAGCTCACCCAGCTTACTGGTACTAGTACGGTACCATGAGGCTGCGTCGAACGAGTGAAGCACTTGCTGACCTTCTAACATTTGTGCTGGCTTTTTGAAAGTATCGGTCACAATGTCACAATGCCAGTCATCGAATAGATTTAGAGCAACCAAGACCCAAGACCAAAAATGTCAAAGATCCAGAACAAGATCACCTTTCGCAAAAGCAAACAACATCCCACAACCCTTCCTTCCTTCAGTTCTTTCATCCGCTTCATCAGAGTTGAAGACCATCACCAATCAAATCAACAAGCAAAACAATCCGCAACCATGAGGCTCTTGGACGCGAAAACTGAAAAGACCAAAAAGTCGGATATGCCGGACTACATGAAGCGCCGATGCTTTGTGCGCTGGGGAGGCGATGTGGTGAAAGTGTTGATGGATCCCGACGAACCTACTATTGTGTTGAAGCAAATATTGGAAGAGCACACTGGAATCCCCGTCGACGATCAGATGATTTTTTACAATGGGATGAAGAAGGCTTTTGAGCACGAAAAAAGCTTGCGCTACTACGGAGCCCACGGTGGCGGATTTTTTGATTTGGCTCACTCGGACGATGTCGACGCAAACATGAATATTATTCGAAAAGCCCGTCGTCGCAAATCCTTCTCGGATAGCGACCATGGAAAGCCGGCCGCTAAAAACACCAAAGACATGGATTTGAGTGTGCAGGAAGAAAAACTCAACAAGCAACGAGCGCGTCGTTCATCGATGATTGAAAAACAAGAAGAATTGAAAAAGTTGAGGGAACAAGAAGAAGCAAGACTGGCGGAAGAAGCCAGAAAGAAGGCCGAAGAGGCCGCCAAGAAAGCCGCTGAAGCAGAGAGGAAAAAGCGACTTCGCAATATCCATGTCACCACACCCGATGGACAAGTTCTCACCGTCACACTTGACAAGGACGGCACCGTAGGCGATATCAAAACGAACATTGCCGACGACTGCAAAATTCCTCCTGGCAAGCAAGTTCTCAAGTACAATGGCAAAGTACTTGACAACGACAGTGGAACACTGGATCAACTGGGAATTCCCGATGGAGCCCAGCTCACCGTAGAACCATTCAAGATTCCAATCACTGTCAACACGCCAGATGGGAAGCAAATCCAAGCCATGGTGGATCCTGCATTGCCTGTAGCAGAGCTCAAAAAACAGCTTGAGGCTGATTCTGGAGTTGCAGCCAACGACCAAAAGTTATTCCTTCAAGGAAAAGAGCTGAGTGATCCTGCCAAAAAATTGGAAGACTATGGGGTCAAGGCCGGCAGTGTTCTTGACATGGTGGATGAAGCCAAACGGCGGGCAGAAGCGGAAGCCAAGAAGAAAGCCGAACAAGAGGCCAAGCAAAAGGCTGAAGATGCCAGGAAAAAGGCAGAAGAAGAACAGAGGAAGAGGAAGAGGACCCTTACTGTGGTCACTCCCGAGGGGCAAGTGATGGTTATCACACATGACCAGGACGACACCATTGCTGATGTCAAGGGTTCCATCGAAGATGGCTGCAAAATTCCTCCTAGCAAACAGGTGCTCAAATACAATGGGCAAGTGCTGGACAAGGATGGCAAGACGCTGGAACAATTGGGAATTCCTGATGGAGCAAGGCTTACTGTGGAACCACTCAAAATTAAAATCACTGTCAACACCCCAGATGGAAAGCAAATCGAAGCTGAGGTGGATCCTGCGTTGCCTGTAGCAGACCTCAAGATACAGCTTGAAGCCGATTCTGGAGTTGCAGCCAACGACCAAAAATTATTCCTGCAAGGAAAGGAGCTGGACGATCCTGCCAAAAAATTGGAAGATTATGGTGTCAAGGAAGGGAGTGTCTTGGACATGGTGGATGAAGCCAAGAGAAAAGCCGAAGAAGAAGCTGCAGCCAAAAAGAAAGCTGAAGAGGAAGCTAGACTGAAGGCTGAAGCAGAGGCCAAGAAAAAAGCAGAAGAGGAAGAAGCCAAACGAAAGGCAGAAGAAGAGGCACGGCTCAAGGCAGAGGCTAAAGCAGAAAAGAAGGCCAAGAAGAAGAAGAAGAAAAAGGACGACGATGGATCGGACAACTCTTGGGAACGTAAGTGGGACTGCCGATTTTGCTTTCTACGTTTGGGTATTGACTGTGCTCACGAAAATTTCTTTCATTTCGCAGCCGAGCCGCATAAGCCCAAAGACTACAGTATTGATTTTACTCCGACTCCATTGGATTTGACTCGTTTCAAAGCCTGGTTCATGATTGGTGACCAGGTACCGTTTGAAATGATTTGCCCGATTGCTATGGACATCAAAGGCTTCAAGGTAGAAATTCTGAAACTACGAAATGAGGCCCGATTCGTCAAACAATATTTTGAAGGGTTGGAAGACCCCAATGAACTCAAAATTTATCCAGCAGGCAGCTGGGGAGAAGGAGAGCCACTGCCTGAGGATATTCCAGTTCCCAAGGACTCGTCAGAGTACAAGTTCTTCAGTGTCCTGCGTTAGAGGGGACAATGAATAGGGTGTAGTGTGCATTTATTTTGGAGCACCGAACAGACGGCGACTCAACGCCCTATGCTGAATGTACGGTAGTTGCATCGTGTAGGTAATTAATTCCATAGGCAAATCCATTATTACACATTTTGGGCCTGAGAAGTCGAACCTGAGGAGCTTACCGCTGCGTGCTCATTTACCGCAATCGACAAAGAAGGAAGTCCTCCTCAAGGATGCTTCCCCACTGGTACCGACAGCTGTCGGCATCAGGTACACTGCAAAACATCGAGGGGGCATCTTTCGCCTCCCAAACTTTAGAAGAACCTTCGTCCTTGCCTCCCCAAGCCAAAACCACATGAGAGCTCTGCTCTACCGGTACCCGTGATCTTACAAGGACAGTCACTCCCGCGGCGAATGTGTAAGACGGCAAGGCTGTGGAAACAAAGATCTCTTTTGGACATGCTTGGGGCACGCGACAGGATCATGCGGAACACGGGCCGATGGGGTTGGAAACCCGAGAAAGCCACAAGCTGCTCGTGATGATGTACGATGGTGTTGAGGGAATGACAACCATCGTACGGCTGTGGAGCCATCAAGGCAAAGGTACTAGCCAGTACCAGTACTCTCAGAAGATTGGATGCAGAAGATTTGGAGAGGCTTCATGAAGTTGAACTCACGTCACGAAAGGCTAGCCATGTCATTGGCGAAGGCCTTCGTCAAATGATCCTTCCTTGCAACCCTTCGGAACACAATCTTCCTATTTACTTTATTGATCATTCTGAGAAGATCGCACTCCATGAATCGATTTGGCTTCTTGACTTTTACCATCCTCGTTGCCTTTGCTGGGGCGAGGGAGTTCAAAGATGATCATGGCATCGTATTTTCTTGGGACGATGATAAGCCGCCGACCGTAGTTGCCAACGCCTTTGGTGCCATTCCTTTTTACCATTTCGGTAAGTAGGATAATTCTTGCCGGAGTCTTTGGTACCTTGTAATCAACTAAAATATTCTTTCTTTGGGTTTCTTTGTTTTTCCTCCAAGGCATGACCAACGAACAGCTTGTTGGAGTGTGGGGCAAATGGCTTGTGCGTGGAAGCAACATCGACTTTGAAACGGACGACGAATTGAGTTCAAACTTTGCATCGGATCCCAATCAGGCAGAGCTTGATTTTCTCGATTCGTTGACAGACATTACGCCAGAATGTTCCACTGATCCCAATGGATGCCAGCGGCAGTTCGACCGAGACACCTTCAGTGGCCTTGATCCCGACTTTGCTGTTTACGTTCATTTTGGCCCATTTGCCGAAGTGCTTTCTCCAATCGAGTCTGTCACAGGCAGCCCACCCATTTTTATCGACACTCGATTTGAAGACGGCGATGGATGCCGCACTGATACCTATGAGCTCAATGTAACGAACTGTTATGCCCGTTCTGTGGAGGACGTCATTGACAGAATCCGCGAGTTGGCAAAGTTCTTGGGAGTTGAGGAGTCGCCAGAGGTTGTAGAAGACCAACAGAGATATTGCGAGGCTGCCAATGAGTTTTCACTCATGGCGGAACAACTCCAGGAACGCGGCGTCCGCTGCCTTGCTGCATCGGTGAGGCAAGCCAACGGTGGAACCATCAACGTATTCAACACAAACAATCTTCCATGGCTTCGTACATTTGAAGATCTTGGACTTCCCTTGCTCACTGCTCCTTTTGAATCAAAGAGCGACTTCACCTATACCTACTCTGTCTCTGATTGGTACCCAGAATGCGGAGGCCAACCCAGTGGATGCGAAACCTTGACCCCAGCGCTACCAACGGATTGTTTCCTCTTTGACACTCGCACGTTCGCCTACATTGAAGACAGCAAGGAACAAGTCCTTGGCTTTCTGCCAGAAAAGACCATCGAGCAGGACCAGTACTCGTACTTTCACTTCAATGAGGGAGGTTTCTCCTACAGAAGAGCGGCGGCCGTGTTGAATCAAATCAATGAAGACCTCAAGGACGTCCAGCCCCTATACTCCCAAACCCCTTGCGCCACAGTGGACGTCTCGTCCAGAGAATATACTAGCTTGGCTTCTGGCGGTCTCTCCGCAGGTCAGTACGCATGCTACAATAGCGAGCTGATGACATGCCCCAAGGGTTTTGAACCTGGGACTAGCTTGGCTGCTGATATTGCAACAGAGACCAGCCAAAGCAGCAACGGGGGAGGTTCGTCGAGCAATGGCAATGGCTACCAACCTATACAATCAAGCGGTGCCCTGCAGCTGAAGAGACAAACAGTAGTTGGGTTTGTCACATTTCTCACAGGCCTCTTTCTTGGATCCATGTTCAGTTAATTGTCGAGAATTATAGTAAATATTTTATGCGACGTTGCCATTGTGGTGCACACCTCTATATTTGAGATGAACAGGAAGCACAGTATGAAATTCGTGTGCTCCAGCCACGCCATGCGGCCTTTCAGCGCCGAAACAGATTGAATAGAATCATTCAATCAATCATGCGTTCTTTCATGAAATCATACGGAGAAGAATAAAGTCTGCCTCGTTCTCCCTTCGTTGAGAATATAGTTGTTCGTGAAATCATTCAGAGAAGATTCATCAAGTCAGCCTCGTTCTTCCTTCCCTTGAGACTATAGTTTTCCTTTTCTCCACTCAACTTCTCACACCGTAATGTTCTGTCGTTTGGGTGCCGTCCATAGCAGTGTCAGATACACAAATGCCTCCAGTGCCACCGCCTGTGCCACCAGAAACCAGCATCCCGACAGAATGACGCCTCCGGACACCAGACATTGATTTTCCACAACGTTCTCAATCTGCACGCAGATGAATCCATCAATATTTTCCCCCACATCATCAAAGCTCCCCACCGTGACCAACATGGCCAATGCGCATGGGAACTGGCACATTGCGGGATGCAGCAACTTGAGAATATCTCGTAGTTTGTTGGCGCGGGTAGTTGTCGCTTGTTGTCCATGTGTTTGCCACCAAATCATGGACGCCACCGCATGGGCCATCACGGGTATCACAAAGGCAACTGTCAATAAAATCCCAAACGTCAAGACGAGCATCCACATATCAGTACCAGCCTTAACTCCGGTGCGCCATACCACGAGTGGTAGCTGCCAAATGTACGTATTGAAGGCTTTGGTTTTGACGAGTTGTACCACCATGCCATCGTAGAGAACTCGAAAGGTGGGCAATGCCATGGCAGGAATCCACAAGAGGAGTGCCAAAATGCCCAATTGAAAGGCCACCAAACTCTTCCAGGGTTGGACGCGAGTAGTAAATGGTGTTTGTTGAAATAAATCGGTAGCAGTAGTCGTGTTATCTGCACGTTCCGTGTCACTCAAATCATTGGACGACAAAAATCCCATGCGAAAGGCATGGAGGGGTGGCGCTCGCAGGGCTTGTGGCGGAGGAGGTTCCAACTCGGGTGCTACCAATTGTGGTGGTTCTTGTTGTGGCTTGTTGTTGTTGTGATGGTGGTTGTCGGCACAACCCCAAATTTGTAAATGTTCGAGATAGGGCAATCGTAGGACGACCACCGCCAGTGTGGCACACGTGCAGCCCAGTAGATAGGAGAGGTATCCCCCTTTTAGTTCGTTGTGTACCTGTATATCGGTTTCATCCCATGTCAATTCCAGTCCTCCAATGGCCACATCCAGTGCCAAGAGAATGAACATGACGAGCCAACTGAGTCGAATGGACAATTCGAGCCACAATCGATTCGGTCGTACAAAGCCATTGGCGCCATAGCGTCGCGGGGGTTCCGAAAAATCCGAGAGGATCCAAATGGGACAGACAATCATAAAGACACAGGGAAGCACGACACTGCAGAACCATAGCGCCGCTTCACTGGCATAACTCTTGTCATCTCCTAAATTGGATGCCATGCTAAAGACGGTCGTCTTGACAATGACCACATCCGTGTGTTTGGTGACCACGGGCAGGTATTTGGAAATCCAGCCAATATTGATTTGAAGATGCGTGTTCAGCCAACCGTCTTTGGCCGAGAAAAAGGCGCCCCAGATGAATCCCCACATTAGACAGACCAACGTGCCCGCCAGTATGGTGGTCCCCGAGGCTCGTCGATAGGGTGTCGCTATTTCGGATTGTTCTGATTCGTCTACGGGTAACAGGGCGGACGGGGGCGTTGATTCGGCAATCAGTCGGGACAGAGCCGATTCTTCTTCCACTTGAGGAGGACCGCCCAAGGCAGCATCATGATCTGAATCGGCTAATAGAGGGGTCTGTAGAGAGGATGGCATGGTAACAACAATAGCAATAGCAATAACAATGGTGGAGAAGAATAATCATGCGTTGACACGAGACAATATTTGTGACATCGTTTGGTGTTTTCCTCTTCTCGCGAATTTCTTTCGCAGTCCCGTAGAAGACAGGACTGCATATTTTGGTCAGAGAGTCCAAGGCACTCTTAGGAGAAGGCTTTCAGTTGTCAGCAGCTCTGCTGTCTCGCAATGGATGATTGTTCCATCCTCTCTTCGGAAACCTCGAAACCTTGTCTCCCCAACGCGTCCTCGCACAAAACAAAGGGCATTCAAGATGACGGTGTCTCTCACTCTGCCTCGTGCTGCGATCTTGCTGTTTGCTGCTTGCGCTGTTGCTCAAGCGGTTGATGACGAGAGCAGCGAGACATGTTTTGGTGATACGTCCTCCTCCAACGCAAGCTCTTCGGTCGTGATGGAGCGTTTGCAGGAGCTTGCGCCAGTCTGCAAACTTGTTACGACATCTGTCGTTAGCTTTTTGAGCACCTTCCTGGTGCTTCGAACGCTCACGACGGCAGCCAAGCTGGCCATCGTCGTCTTCTTGTTGTACGTGCAAGAGTCGAGTCGATGGAGCGGCCGATCGATCGATCGATCGCGAATGGTTTTCTGGTTGTCGTCGACCAACTCACGACTCGATGCGTCTCTCTTTTCGTTCCTTCTCCACAGTACCCTGCTGATGGATGAGCTTCCCAATGTGCTAGGTGATACGCTGAAAGGCTTCTTCGGTGAACACTCTGCTGCACTCCAGCAGTACCTCTTGTCCAAAGTCGGCAGCATGGCAAACGATGGATGGGAATCGTTCAACATTACGATTCGAGGACTGGTGACAGCCGGAGACAAGTACACGATTGTGGGAGTGGTGGTTGGGACGCTACTAGCCATGTACAGGGCTTGAGCGCTGGATCATCCTGTCCTGTCCACAAAGCCGCCCGACAGAAACAAATCCTGTGCACTCAAATGTAAGTGCGATACCGGTACGATGCCGGCATGTGATGATCGTGTCAGTTACAGAGACCCAGAGCACCAGACAACTACCGGTACACCGATAGACCACTTGATAAAAAGCAGACTACGTAACAACGATAGCTTCACAGTAAACTTGAACCACATCGTCCCTACAGGCATCCGGACAAGACCGTTCTTGTTCTCGGCTGGACTCAAGTCGTCTTAAGTCACCGACTGACCGGTACGGCACCGGTACTATACCGTAATCCGCAATTGGCATTCAAGCAGCTTGAATTCGCCGTCGAAGGTTCGCGACCAAGCACGTGCTTCGTTTGTACGAAGCAGATGTAAGACGACCCACGCACCTCTGTGGTACAGTCGTACTGGTATCGGTACGCTGTGGGCATGTCCGCTCCACGCTCCACCATTTCTTCCGCGTTGCCCGTGCGTTTCGCAAAACCATTCTTAGCTCTTCATTGAGAGAGAAATATCAAAATTGACCGTGTGTTTGCTGTGACAAGTCTTGAGACTGTCGAAACGCCCAAAGCGAAGTGCTGAAAGCGGACACAACGGATGCTAATGTGTCACGGCTCACAGGAACGCCAGTCTGCTTCGCCCTTGACTCCACGCTTTGCAAATCAGGAGAGCTGCTCATAGTTCGTTGCAACTCCCTGCCTTTTGGTCACAAACGAAGCGACTCCAACAACTGTCACCCAGATTTGAAACTTTACTCACCATGTTGTCCTTGCAGATTGCCCTTATCATCCTTTTGCTCCTGAACATTTCTGCCAATGGACTCGTCGAGGAGAACCGCTCTAGCCGTCTTCGTTCGTCGTCGATGCAACGCACTACCGATGAGTTACACCGAATGCTACCCGGTGAAGATGAGACTCCCAGCCCAACCAGTGCCAGCCCTAGTATTTCACCCAGACCATCTATATCGCCCCCTCCCTCGTTGTCTCCTACAGTCACCGCCTTTCCAAGCATCATGCCAACGTTAGGTCCAAGTCAGGAGCCAACGCGCCTCCCGACCACGGAACCGACTGCCGCCCCAACAATTGCACCAAGCACTGCTCAGCCCTCAATGGCCCCCACGATGGAGCCCACAATGTCATTTCAACAACGGGTGATGGAAAGCCCCGAAGCAATCGCGTCGATGATGATTCCCCTAGCATCGCTTGGTATTGTTGCATTGGCTGTTCGTCGTAAGCGCAACATGGAGACGAAGATTGCTTTAGAAGGCTTGCTGAATGAAAAAGTTCCCGACGAGATTGCCGTCCCTGCCAAACAGCCCGCTGGCATGATGAATGGAGTGGAGTTGGTAGATGCGTCCGTGTGGAAGCCCAACACCGAGTGGCAACCCAACGAAGCGACCGTGGTCCAAGTGCCCTCGGAACTCACGTCGGATCTCTCAACCGAGTATGTGGTCATGCACTAGTTACAATACTACGGATCGCTCATTCAACAGGAAGGGACAGATTGTGTCTTGTTTGGTGTTCTTGGAGGAGATAGAGAGAAAAGACGGCTCTTTCATTTTGAGTGCACTGTAATGCCTACTAGATTTCTATTGTTTGTCCCGAGCGCTCATGCCACCACTAGCTAGCTACTTGGTTGCTAGTATCACAATGGCTACACACACAACCCGTGTACTTATCTTATATGATAGGCGAGGAAAGCGGGAGTAGATTTGCACAATGATGGTGAGTTTCCCAACCATAACATCACGAGGGTTAGAGTCTCCGCGCCACGCTGCGTGAAGCATGGGTGTGGAGTTCTCAAGGTGTGCTGTTGCTCTTCACGCAACAGCATAGACCTAAGCATGAGGCATTACCATACCCCAATTTTGAGGAATCACAGGCACTCTGCATAACCATCTTGCCATAGGGCAAGTACGGTATAGGCACAGGTATTACCTATGGGTGTAGCGTCTACCCCCAATATGCTTCAAAGTATCATGGATGAACTCTTTGGTGATTTGGAGTTTGCCAAAGTATGCATTGATGATATACTCATCACTCTAGGTGGTGCCACTGAGGACCATCTTTCTAAACTTGAAATAGTACTAAGCAAACTTGACAAAAATGGATTCAAAGTCAATGTCCGCAAATGCTTCTTTGCAGAGGAGGAGCTAGAGTATTTGGGCTGGCAACTTACTCAAGATGCTATCAAACCGCATCCACAGAAAGTGGAAGCGATGCTCAGGCAGCAAGTGCCTAAGACTGTCAAGCAATTGAGACATTTCCTTGGGATGGTTAACTATTACCAAAATATATGGCGATGCCGAAGCCACATACTAGTCTAGCTCCAATGACAGAGCTACTTTCCCAAAAGAGGAAGTGGAACTGGACCAACGAATGCCAGGAATCCTTTGAAGAATTGAAAAGGATTATGAGTGAAGAATTGTTTGAGGATTGCAAAACATTGGGGATGTTGGGTGTGGATGACACTGTATTTCAAGAGTCAAACCTTGACACAAACCAATTGGGTGTCCGGTGGGAAATTCAGGCAGCCGTCAGGAAATCCTTTGATCACCGCAGAGTGACATATGGCTCAACCCCCCAGGTTCATCTCCATGAGTACAAGTTGGAAGGAACACTGTCACTCATGGGGAGAACAGTTGGCCGGTTTGTTGAATCCGAAGCTGGCTATCTAGGCTGTAGGACTAGCACAGTGCTGTCCTGCAAATATTCGCAAGAGTTTGGATGTTGGCCTGGACCTTGGTTCTTTGCCAACAACTGGTCTTCTGTGGGAAGAACCAGGCATGTTGCAAACAGAGTTGCCTTTCTGGGTGAGATGAAAGAGGAAGGAACTTTGGTGCTCAATTGGATCTCAAACAAGCATATCTGCAGTGAACTCTTCGGTATATGTCGACACAAACCCCAGTTCCCTTGGTTCCCCCAGCAATCCCAGGCGAGCAGCACTGATGAGTCCTCAATGGACGAAAAAGTACTTGAGCACTCTCACTTTTTGCTGCATTTGATAGAGCCACTGGAAGAGGCGTTGGATGGCGGTGAGTGACAGAGTGACAGTGTTGTTCTCTGATAGAGGAGTTCAGGTTGCATGACACTGGTGTTCTTGCTGTGCTTGGTTTGCTGTGGGCAACTACCGGTACCTGTGTCTCCTACTAACCTTGCATGAAACAGCAGCCTACCTAATGAGGATATCAAGAAGGTACACGAGATAGTCCTATAAATTACATAATCAGAAACTATGACAAAATGTACCTCTAGCAGAGTCTGCCCTCCATGCTGAGCTGCCTCCAACGATGTGGAAATGAGTGTGAGAAGGCCCTCTTCATTTACTTGTTACAGTTTAACATACAATAGTAGCTGCTGTGGACAGAACTCGCTTGACTCGCTCATTCCCCTGGAGCAACTTTTCTCCGTTTCTTATTCTTCTTGGAGTCTTTTTTCTTTTGCATCTTTTTGGCCTTGGCGACGAGTGCTCTTGCCTTTTCCACCTCTTTTGGATCCATTTCCAGATCTTGTCGATTGCCACCCAATTTTCTCTTCTTGTCCGTGGTAGTCTCCTGTTCTTGCTGCTTGTTGTTGGTTTCTTTGGGTTTCATTACTTCTTCCTCTTGTGATTCATCATCGTCGTTGTCGTGTTCTTCTTGTGGTTCATCATCGTCCTGACAAGCCCACGCCACGAGACAAGTGACCCTGGCTCCAGTTCCTAATTGTACGGCATCAATAATGTCGACTGCCATTTCTTCTTGGTCGTCATCGTTGTCACTATCCGATCCTGCTGGATTCTCGTCATTATTGTCGGGATTCTCTTGGTCATTGTCATTGTTGTCATTGTCTGTCATCATCATAGTAATGGCCCCTTGCAAATTCATGAGGGAAATGACACCGGCACTATTGGCCGTAGCCACATAATAGCCGGCCACGGTACAGATACACTTGTATCGTTCTTCCCCCGCCACAGGTCCTTCGACAGGTTCAATGGCCATGATAGCCCTTCGTGCTTCGGCGTTTTTAATAGTGTCATCGTGGATTGTCTTGACGGCCACTACAGGCAATGATCCATCGTTGCACGCAGCCGCTACAAAAATCCCTTGATGCCCTTGTATCAATGCGAGTTGATTGACACGACTGGGCAATTCGACATGACACCAATCCTCTCCGGTTTCCACATCGCGCACAGTAATGTGCGATCCATGACAAAACGCATATAAACTGCCATCGTGACTCCACGCCAGCGACACGATGGGATTCTTTGTTTGGATGGAAGTGACAAAGGAAAGTCGTCCTTTGGTCAAATCCCACAATTTGAGTTTTCCATCGGCATGTCCTCCCGTCAGTGCGAGTTTTCCCGATGGATGCACGGCGACACTGGCGAGACCTCCGACATGCCCTGCCAAGACGTGTTGGACGGACCAATCTCGTTTTTTGTAAATGACTAATTTGCCACTGCTGAATCCGACCAAACAGTGTGTCGAGTGACTTTGATTACTTGTAGCAGAAGAAGTAGCAATGGGAGGTGGGGGTGGCGCAAAGCAGGCAACGACAGGCGTTCCAAAATCCATGGGAGTCTTGACTTCTCCCGAGGATGTGAGGCGACGATGCCAATCATGTGTCTTGAGCATTTCATCGTATCCCGTGGAGAGTAAGGATCCTGGCATAGTGTTGTTTGTAGAGTGGTTGTTATTGGGTTGGGATGCCAAACAGAGACATCGAACAGATCCACCATGGACGGGAGTGGCAAAGGAAATTTCCAGTTTTCGTTGGTTTTTCTTGTTCTGTTTCAATTCCCATCCAGCCACGACGCCATCATACGTCCCCACCGTCACAATCACTTTGGCAGGAAGTGGGTTTGACGATGACAGGCTCTCACTACTAGTAGTGGCATCATGATGGGTATCGCTTTCATCGTCAGAAGAGGAGCTTGTCATGGTGACTTGGTAGGTGTCTTTGGTCGATCAATAAATAATGAGACGAGATGGAGGAAGAAATGCGCTTTTGAAAAAAATGGGTGGTGTTGATGAATCTTTGCAACTTAGCCAGCAGAGCTGTACCCTCATTTTTCTTCCAGACGTTCAAAGAGAAGAAGCAAAAACTGTGGAAGATCGGCGATACCGGTATGGAGTGCCATACCCATCAATCTACTGGTACTATCTATCTTATCACATGCATCATATCATAGCCACTGCTGCCAAGATGTTTCGTCCTCGACTGTGTCTGTTGGGAAGTCCTGGCAGTGGCAAGGGATCCTATGGACAAATATTGGCACGGCATTGGGGGGTTCCCATTGTCACTGTCAGTCAGGTCTTGAAGCAACAACAACAACTCGTCAGTCAACAAGACCAACAAGATCAAATGGCATCGGGAAACTTACTAGATGATCAAGTCGTCAGTCAAGCAGTACTAGAGTATCTTTCTCAACAACAAAAAGACGCTACTACTACCACTTCTTCTTATTTATTGGATGGATTTCCACGGACCATCGATCAAATTCATCTCATGGAATCCACGTGGCCGACATTCCTGCAAGTCCAAGCAGCCGTTCATTTGAATGTGCCAACCGATGTCTGCGAACGAAAATTACTCGGAAGACGCATCTGCACCGTCTGTGGCAATCACTTTAATATTCACGGCGTTACCAGTGGAGGATTTGATTTGCCTCCCAAATTGCCACGACCGGGAGAATGTCACCGTGCAAATGCCTTGGGGACACCCAGTTTGCCCCAACAGCACAATTTGACAAAATGCAATGCGCCGTGGATGCGACGAGACGATGATCAACGCGACGTCATTCAGCATCGACTGCAACTCTATGCCCAACATACAAAACCCATTTTGGAGTATTATTGTCAACAACAAGCCAATAGCAGGCTCTTTGACTTTGTCCCATATCGAGGATTTCAGGACATGGCCAGGCTACAGACCGAACTGGAAGAGTGGCTCGGGGAGAATCTACCCGAAACGGTGCAATAGAATAGAATGCAAATCACTGAACCGGCGCTGGTTGGTTGGTTGGTTGGTAGTGGCAAGTACTTTCAGTTCGATGAGCACGGACCAGGCTTTCAGGAGGCAAACAGAGAGTTGGAGTTGGCTTCAAAGTGGAAGATTGAGATCAGGCGGTGTGGTGTGTACCTTCTCAGCGCCGATAGACCTGGTCTGGCCTTGTCATTGACGCCAACAGGTGAGCTCACCCTGGGGCTTCCTGGATATGCTTCTCTTTGGAAACTTGAACCCCGCTTGCCGAAACCACATCCCAAATGGAAGTATTTGTTGATCATGGGAGGTATGGGGGGCGTGTTTCCGCTTCTGCTCCCACCTTACCCAGCTGGGGCAATTGAAGTTGCGAAGGAAGAAAAAGCCGTAGTGGCGAGTCTGGCTTTTACAGGTAGTGCTTGTGCCGCACTTCTGCTCCCACCTTACGCAGCTGCAATTGGAGTTGCGAGGGAAGAAAAAGCCGTGATGGCGAGACTGGCCATTACTGGTAGTGCGTGTGCCGCATTGCTAGTGGCTTGCAGCGGGGACCATCTCGTATCCGCAGGCACTTCTCTGCAAACCGCAAATAGTCGTCGACCACTCTGTGCATGGAGAGCCTGGAGCAACCGTGGCTACTGGTAAAAGGAGCGTGTGCACTTCGGACCCAACCAAAGATAAATTGACACATGCCAGTACCTGGTACCGGGGAGAACAAGAGCTGTCGGCTCTTCATACTATGGATACTATGGAAAGCCAGGATATGCCATGTCTGGAACAGAGAGGCAATTCTACAAAGTCCAAGAAAGAATTTCTTTACTATCCTTGTAAACGCTATACTCACGCCGTTGCTTTGGCATCGTTAAAGCAGTCTGTCTTGCATCGCCTTGCTGCGCGCTTCAATGCTTCGTCGTCATAGTTGTCGAGGCCATTCGGAAACCAGCTCTCCCAATCCATGTGAAACTCAATGAAAAGCATCTCGTTACCCAAGTCATCGGGATCCACAAAGCTGTACTGCTTGCAATCGTCTCTGTCAGGTGTTGGCTCGTTGCACATGTCCGTGGCCACTGTGGTGTCTGCACCATGAAGTGTACCGAAGCGAACCTGATGGGAAACTGGACATGGATAAATTCGATAGAACCTCGCCAGATTTACAAGAGATTTCCAGGCCATGCGATCTTTGGACCATCCTTCTCGCAAAACTAGAAGTCGTTCAAGGGATTTGTCATTCAACCCTGGGCCAAAGAAAGCTTTGAGATCCTCTTCCGATTCAACCTTGGCATTATCAACATCAAGCCAGCGGGACGCATCAATCTCTGGCTGTTTGCAAAAGAGTACAATGGCAGCATTGCCTTTCTTGGTAGAATTGCCCCGTCTGTTGTCGACGAATTTGCTGCTGTCTGGCCAGCTGCGGTCCAGCGCACTTAATACCGCCATCTTCAGGTCGTTCTGAAGTGTGTTCTTTGTGCAGTACACACCGTCACCAAAATCATGCGTACCCTCGCTTTGGGTGATTCGTGCTAATTCCTCGACCTTTTGGAGGACACTAGCAGTGGTACCATGCATAAAGTGGTCGTCGTATCCGGCTTCTCCCAGCCACTCTTCCAATGCTGTAACCGCTTGCAATTCTGCGCCCCTGCTCATATTCAGTGACATGTAATCCAAATATAGCTTGCTCCCATCCTTATGTTCCACTGTCTTGTAATGCTGAATGAATTCTCCGTCGGTTGGTTCCCCATAGGAGGGATTGTCATATTCAATGTGTTGGAGAAGGTGGTAAATCATGTCAATGGTCGGTGTCGTTCCAACAACACCAAGCGCGTCTTCCCACATCTTCTGTGCAGCAAATTTCATCTTTGCAGCTTCTTCGTTCATTCCAAGGTACACGCACAACTGTACTCCATTTTCACGGTTAGTCATCTTCATGAGATCCTTCAACTCCAACTTGCTGAGTTGAAGCTTGATGTGGCAATGAAGAGAATCTTTCAATCTCCGAATGGGGTCTTTCTTGGTTCGTCGGCCACTAGAGGAGTCTGGATTTGGTAGAGCCACATGAGGGAAGAAGTGGCGAGCCCTGCCAAAGACTCGCTGCTTGCGCTCCTCATACAATGTCATGTAGCCCATAGTCTTTTCTCCTGTGGAGGAAGACACGATCGATGAAAATTTTCCTTCATCTTTGACATTGCTGTTACATAGTTGCTCCTCATCACAGAGTGCCTCTTCTCCTGGTGTTTTGGCCAATGGCACAAACAAGGAATTGCTTCCACCATCATTGAAACTGCTAAAGGTACCGGTACTGGTACAAACAGTCTCAATATCATCTTTGGATGGAGATACCACCTTCACACGCCACGTCGTCCATGCAACAGGAGATCATCAACAGGATGAGACCAACAACAAACAACGCTACCGGTAGGGCCGCAACAAGATCAATGCTGGGGTTGATACTGCCCATGGTTGGTGGTTGATTTGCTGCAATGCTGAAATACTAGGGTTCAATGCTCGATAAGTTTGATCTGTGAAGCGAGCAACGAGAGCATTTGACGGCTGATGCGCCCGCCCTTTGCGTGGACGGGAGTGGGGTGGTTTCCTCGGCGTGCAAACCTCGTCGAGACTTTCGATCTTTTTAAAATTTCGGTCTTCCCCATGACGTCATCTTTGGGGTTGCTTGATGCGAGCACGCGGAAGTTCTTGCTATTAATTAATTAATAGCTGGCTAGCTACCGGTAGCTAGCTCGGCTTTCTATTTTTTAATAATTAATAATTAAAATAGCTCAGTAAGATCACCGATACTGTACGGCAATGGACAGGGAGGGGGTAGAGAGCACTACATACAGCCTGTGCATATGAACAGGATTTTTAGAGAGCCAGCCTGCAGTCAAATTTTGGCCTGGCAGGCGACGCGATTCCTGTGCAATTGCACAGGCGACGTGATTCCTGTGCAATTGTACAGGATCGACGTGATTCCTGTGCAATTGTACAGGATCGACGTGATTCCTGTGCAATTGTACAGGAGGTCGTATCGACATGATTCCTGTGCAATTGTACAGGAGGTTGGATCCTGTACAATTGCACAGGAAATCGGACGTGCTTCTGCATGCTGGTTGAAGGCAGCAATACCTTTTGATTTCTGGTTGAAGGCAGCAATACCTTTTGATTTCCCGAAACCCCTGAGTTGTACAACAAAGCCAGAAGCACGACAAGCGTTGACAAAATATGGTGCAAGCGTTTTAGTGCAAGCGTTTTAGTGCAAGCGTTTTAGTGCGAAACTCAGCAGTATTGGTAGAGAATTCCTTTGGGAGCCAGTGCACAATAGCAGTGTTGGGCTCCGATCGGTTGCGAGTATTGTGACCGAGTGTTGGAATAAGATTGAGCCAGCTACTTGAATGATTACGGGTGGAGACGTCCATACCTCAGCCTGCGAGATAGCAGGAGCGTTCCTCAATCGTGCATGAAACTGACCCTAAAATAGGGTCGGATTTAGGGTCGGATTTAGGATCGGATTCCCTTTAGGGTCGGGTTTCGAAACCGACTCTAAAAATAGGGACGGTTTCTGAAAAACCGTCCCTAATTTAGGGTCAGGTTTCGATTCATGAGTACCTGCTGCGGGTACTCGATGTGAGTACGGGTACTGAGTACTGGGCCTACTCAGTACCCATACTCACATGACCTCCGAAATTCTGAGTACTACTCAGTATCCGAACTCACTTACCTCTAGATTCCGAGTACTTTGTGAGTCTTCGGTGGGTACTCGATGAGTACAGCAAAAAGATCACTATTTTCTCACTTTGGGCTCAATTGCAAAGATAAATTCTCTAAGTATTTGGTATATGAGTACTCAGTGAATATACCGTAGTATCCAAAAAATACCTGGACTCACATAGTACCCGTACTCACTCACTTCCAGGATTCTACTCAGTACCCGTACTCACATGCTAAAACAGTGTGAGTACCACACCCTGATATGTATGTACAGCCTCCTGTACATATGAACAGGCAGGCCGTCCATTTCCTGTGCAATTGAACAGGCGTCGCCATCCTGTTCGATTGCACAGGCCGTCCATTTCCTGTGCAATTGAACAGGCGTCGCTATCCTGTTCGATTGCACAGGAAATTGGACGTTTTTGAATTCAGGCCAAAAAAATGGCTGGCCTTGCTCTCAATCTGCGGGCATCCTCCCTGTTCATATGCACAGGCTGTATGTAGTGCTCTCTACCCCCTGTTGTATTTTAAAATACCGCACCATCAAATTTGGTTGAAAATTCGTTCATTTAACAGCGGCACCAAAGTTGAAACCAAAATTTGATCATATTTATGTCCCAGTATCACTGTTGTACTAGTACTAGTAGTAGAAATTCTGTAGAAATTCGGTTTGGCTGAAATCTTCGGAAATGAAAAGTCCCAGCGTATTTTGTGGTACAAAACGAAACCGAACGGTGACCTCCGTGAATCCATTGCATCAAAAAATGTCCCTGGCACAAAGAGACAGCCCGTCTTCTGACAAAGAGGAGTCGAGTCCTACAGTACAGCACCATGGCAAATCGCCGTGTTCGATTAACGAGACACAAGGCGGCGACGGCCAATGGTGCCGCTGGACGAATGGCATATTTGAGATGGATCCTATTCCTTGCAACTTTAGGTGCGATTATGGTCTTCCAAACAACGACCTCAAGGATCAATTTCCAAAGTTGGACCGAAGCGGCGACAGTCCTTCCGGACAGTAGTATTTTGTTAGGAGGAGCATCATCATCATCATCATCATCATCATCATCCACCACAGCAGTAGATTCTTCTCAGCAGCAACAGGGTCAGCACCGAAGTCTTCTTCGAGGGACGGATTCACAGCAAGAACAACAAAATGATTCACATTCCAACAGCCACCACATGGCCTTCAAATCACCGGATGCGTCACATCGGATTGCTCATTTCCGTGATACAGCATTGAAATTTGAACCAATAACCGACAAGATTGGTGTCCATAGTGAACATCGGTACCATAATATGGTACGTCAATCGATATACGTGTACAATCGAATTTGGATATTCTTGCCCCGGCTTACGCTCTCTCGTTGTTGTTTGCTGTCATGATGTGTGGGTGATGTCACATGCACCGGTATGATGATTCAGTATGGACAATACTTATTGCCATATGTTGCAACAAAGCCCAGGATGAAATTTCTAGAGATTGGATTGGGGTGTAACATGGAATACGGAGCTGGTGCTTCCGTCAAAGTTTGGAAGGATTTATTCCCAGAGGCTGACTTGTGGGAGGCCGAGTACGATGGTGAGTGCGTGCAAAAGGCCAAAGCGAAAGGACAGCTTGACGGGTTACACCCTTTAGTCGGTGATCAGGCAGATGAGGGGGTGTTGAATCAATGGATACAAGAAAGTGGGGGCAAATTCGATATCATCATTGACGACGGGGGCCATTCGAATTGCCAAATGTCCAATTCATTTGATAAGTTGTGGCCGGAACTGTTACCGGGAGGGTTGTATTTCATCGAAGATTTGCATGTTAGTAGGGCTCGTCCACGCTGCAATGACGCTCTCATGACGGAACGAATCTTGGAGTGGAATGAACAACTCATGTACCTTACCAATTCCTTGGGATTCAAATGGAAGCACAAACTACCTTCAGACGTTCTTTTCGTCTCTTGTCAGGCCGAAGCTTGTGTGATCGCAAAGAAGAAGAGCGAAGCAATCAACGATCCTTACAAACCTCACAAACGCGATGTTTAAGTTCAATGGAGAAGTATAAGAAGGGTACGAGCGTTCCGAATTGCCAAAACTTGTATAGTAAGGGAATACGATGCCCTGTAACATGGTCTTCCAGAATAGTTTCTTCAAAGAAGAGCTCATTTTATCAATCCAAATGGTTCTACTAACTAGCTAGTGGCCAGATGCTGCTGGGATAGTACAAATTGATCTGTGCGCAAGAAGTGAGAGCAAAGGTTTGATGAGGTTTGATGACACCACCCTTAGCGTGGATTGGGCAGTTTCCCTCGGCGTGGAAACCTTGGATCTTTCACCTCCATCCGGTCCAGTGCACGTCATCTTTTGTTGCCTTGATCGCGAGGGTAACAGAGATGCAAGCAGACCTCCAGTGCACCGTGAATACTATAGCAAAGCATGCATTGGCTCCTTCGTCCTATGCATACCCGCCATCTACATCCACTGTTGGCATTATCGCTATCCGTGTCAGTTTCCGTGCTAAGAACAGCGACAGCTTTTCAAGCTACGCCAACTTTGACCAAGAATTCCTCAGTGGCGCCCATGACAACCGTATCGTCGTCCTCCAACAACAACGAGAGTAGCACTTGCAGCAGTGATCCACAATCCAGATACGCCGATATTCTAGATTTTCACGTTCTTCAGGAACCAATAGGATCTACACAAGATGAAACAAAACGACTTTTGCAAGAGCGTCACAACGGCAACAATAACAACTCTTCCCGAATACTGGCCGTCTTGGCCAAGCAACAAGAAAATGGCAGAGGCACCCAAGGTCGGAAATGGGAAGGACGACAAGGCAATGTCTACTTGACCATGGCGGTTCCCTTTCCTCAAATACCCGTCACAATCACACTTCTCCCGTTACAAATTGGGGTCTTGATTGCTCATACCCTCCAAGAATTTGATAAAAACAACCACAAAATTACTGTAAAATGGCCCAATGACGTCTTGGTAGAGGATCGGAAAATTGCAGGAGTGCTGATTGAAAATTGGTTGGCGCCAGCACCGGATCGTACCGTATGGCTTGTGATTGGGATTGGCATCAATATTGCCTATGCTCCCGTACTGCCAGAAGGAATCCGCCCCGCCATTTGCCTCCAAGAAATGTACAAGGACAATACACTTCCGGAATCCACTTCACAAGAGGTTGGGACTCATTTAGTCTATTCTCTGCTGGATTGGCTGGAAAAGGGCAGGACTAGCAACAACAAGGCATTGATGGATACTCAAGTTTTGCAGGAATGGAAGGCATTGGCAAAGTTTGGCCAGGTATACAAAATTCGTGAGACGGGAGAAGAAGTCGTCACCTTGGGAGTTCAAAACGATGGACAACTCAAAGTTCGCGGAGCCAATGGACGAGAAAGGTCGCTGACTGCCGATTACTTGCATTGATTACTTTATCATCGTCCCCGATAATGAGAGATGACTACAAACTGTTATGCCAGATACCGGTTACCAAAGTGGTTTTTCCGTGTGCTAACTAGCTAACAAACTCGGCCATCTCGTCTATACCTTGTATCCTAATGGGATGTTAGTTTCATCTTGTTACTATTATTAGCAACATCCCATGGATCAATGTGTTGCTTCCCGTTCTTCTCAAGATACGAGGTAGGTACTTTTTCAGCCATGTCATTGCTCCTGACCAGGTGATTGCTGCCTTAGATGCTTTTGTTCATTGTTTGTTTACAACATAGAATATCCAAGATCGTAGTTGCCGTTGCTCGCAGCAGAAGGACTCATGCTCGTGTTGGTCGTGTTGGCCACGGGCACCCATGCGGTAGGAGGGTTGTCGGGCATCCATGGGGATATTTCAATCTTTCCATTTCCTAGAATAGTATCATTAAGCTTTGCTTGAATGGCTTTTTAGGATGGTAATGAGGAAGAATCTTGAAAGTTGATCTTGGCATGGACACTTGCCGCACACATGTTGATGCTAACACGAGCAAATGGGAAGGCAGGGCATAGTTGCTTTTTCAAGTGCAGAACAACGTGTGTTTCCGTAATATCCGTAAAGTCACCAGACATGGCAATCCCACAGAAATATGGTGCAACAGCTGTTGTGGCATCGGAGATGGTTAAAGATGGAGTGGCTGTCTGTGTCTTGGTGGTGGCGATGTTGTTCCATGATGTGACTGATGCAATCCCTGTAATGGCGGAGTAGTGGAGGTCGATCGCTTCGTCAAGCTGCCGGTCTAGCTTGGCCATTTTCTCCATTTCTTCCGTTGTTAGATCATGGGTAACAGATTTGCATTGCAGAGCAAACAGTTCGCCGTGAATTTTCTCCTCATTGCAATAGGCTTCTTTGCCTGGTTCTTCCATCTTGAACGAACGGTGGCAAAGCCAGAACACCGATTTGGCTCGAGACGGTGAGATGGATTATAATGAGATGAAAGGATGGATCTGTTGGATCAGCCTCAGAGGAGGATCCCAAGAGACACTGGCCAAACGGCGCAGCAACCTGCAGCGTGGATGGATCCTGAAGCTTGGGAGTACAGTAGATAGTATGTCGAAACAGAGGGATTGTCTTGAACTTCAAGCGCAAGAGTCGATCGCCTCCTATCCGGTTGCCCGGGGAAGTGTGATCCATCAGATGCATCCAATCGCTTGGGAAAGTCCAAGCATCATCTTCGTGTTCCGATTTTGAGTTGTCGCCATGGTGACTACATGTACTACCGGTAGCAAGTAGGGATCAAGAGCGGTACAGGCATCCGTGTTCTGATCTTGAGTTGTTTGCAATGGTGGCTACTAGCTAGCTATGAGGGACCAAGAGCGACAGAGGCATCCGTGTTCCGATTTTGAGTTGCACCGATGCGACCAAAGCGGCAGCTTCGGGCAACAACTAGAAGGAATTGAACAACAGGCTTGGAACGATCCAAAGACTTCGAGCGAAAGAAGAGGGCTAGAAGGGGCTTCGGGTGACAATCGGTCCAAGCACCTGGAGCTGGAACACAAAAAGCTACCGAAGGTCGATTGCGTTGATGGGGGAGTGTGATCGGATGCAATGCATTCAATCGCCCTCGGGAAAGTCCAATCATGATGAATCGGTCAAAGCCTAAGGGATAAATGACTGACTTGTCACCCCGTGTTCCGATTTTGAAGACGAGTTACGGAGATGTAAGGATCGGAGGGGGAGGACGTTGAACCATATGCCCTTCAGATTCGATTCGATTGAATCATTCAGAGAGGTACCCCCAGCAGCTTCCTCCACTTGTGGCAGCTCCGCCGTGGGACGCTTCGTTTGTTGGCCAGCTAGCTGTGCCATCACCAATCAAAGCACCCTTCGTGGATCTGTCATAGTAAATTCCATGCCTCGAATGGTAGTCCTCAGTGCAGTGGTACAGATATGAGGGTCGTTGGATCCTTTAGAGGAGCTCAGACGAGCTACTCGTAGTTTATCGACTGGCTTAGTTAGTAGCAATGTCTTTTTAGTTTACAGAAGGCAATGGATCCAACCGCTACTCTCATACAACCGAATCGAATCGAATCGAATCGAATCGATTCAATAGGATAATACTGTTTGATTGCATGCAAATCCAGGTTGGTTGGTGGCCTCAAGGTAGGTACGGTAGGTGCTGTAGCATGGTTGCATGCATCTTGTGTATTGTTGTTGGAATTTGCTTTTGGGATGTTTGCTTCCTATCTATCGATCAATCTTATCTCTCACGACAGTAAACTCTGCCATCTTCCTCTCGGGTAATAATGTAGGCTTTGGCATCGTTGGAGGAGTCATCGGCCGTTGCCGTTTTGGCTAAATTTCCGACAAACCCTGCCAATCCCGTTCTCTTGACCGGTGGTCCCCTTTTACCAGAAACCATGCCATAGGTTGTCATACAGGTGGGACAGGCAATGCGAGGCAAATCCTCCCAGGCAGGGTCATCGGCAATCAAGTCACCCTTCCACAAATCAAAGGCGCATCTGTATGGCATGACATGAAATGACATGACATTGCATGACATGGCGTGCAAATGACATGAATGAGATAAAAAAATGAGTTGGTGCAGTCCACATACTATAATTTTTGTTGACATGTACAAAATATTGGCACACACAGACATACCTTGGACATTGACCTTCCAGAGCATAGAATCTGTCATTGACATTGGCGCATACCATTGTAAAGCTATCGCCAAATTCCCAGCCCTTGACGTTTCCTGACCAAAAATAATGGGTTGAATTGTAGCATCCAAAAGATAGATGATGTTAGTCTTTTAAAATGCATGCACTTCCACACATCAATATTCCTTTTTATTGATTTTCCATAACTTACCATTCGCTGGCAAAGTGACACCTGTAATTTCTTGTCCTTTTCCTTTATTGAGTGACCTGACTTCTTTGGGGGTCGTCGCTTGACTGTCACTGTTGAGAGTTTTCTTGAGGCCGCCTTTGCCTCGTCGAGATCCCATCATGACGAGATGAAAGGACTCATGTTCCGGAATGAGCAGTGCCAATAACAAGAGGAGGAGATAACAACAAGCAGATCTCATTGTTTATAGATGGATAGATAGACACACAGAGAGAGGGAGAGCAGAGAGCAAAGCTATTGCCAGTTGCAAGGGATGGGATACTGAAGGATCCACAATGGCGGCGTCAAGGCGTCAAGTCGTCAAGTCCACCTTCTAAAGGGCGAGAGGGGTGGAGGCAAAGAATTGACGCCTTCTTCAACACTGACGTCAGTAGTGACTAAGATTACACGGGAATGGACTCCGGCAAGCAGGAAAAGAAAGGGCGACGACAACAACAACACAACAGCCAATGCTTGCTCTACCGAACCTGGTACGCTGAGATCCCCACACACTAGGTATAAGCAAGAGAAGAAGTCGAGCTGAGACAGAGCAAACGATTCTCTTGAACTAGTAGACTATTAGCTAGCTAGAGACAATTGGAAAAGAAGCAATGCAGAGGGTAGCAGGAAAGATACTCGTCAACTCCCGCCCATGGCGCCCACTGGGGACATGTAGTCGACTATTACAACTGGAACCACCACGGTCTTCTTTTTCTACGGCCACACCATCAGATTCCTCTTCCAACAACAATGATACTCAGCAGCAGCAGCAGCAATCACAACAACAATCCACTCATTTTGGCTTTCAAGACGTTCGCCTGGAAGACAAGGAACACATGGTGCGAGGCGTCTTTGACAGTGTGGCCGAAAGTTACGACGTCATGAACGATCTCATGAGTGCTGGCATTCACCGGGTCTGGAAAGATACCTTTGTCGCCTGTACGCGCGTCGAATCCTTGGCCAAGGCCATTCGTTGCAATGCCGAGGAATTGACCATTTTGGATGTGGCCGGTGGTACGGGCGATATTGCCTTTCGCATGGTGGACGCCATGGGCTGTGAAGAACGCGCCAAATCGTCCGGACGAGATCCCGTCAGTGTCACGGTCTGTGATATCAACACGGAAATGCTCCGGGTCGGACAACGACGCGCCCGAGAACGATACGGAGCCGCACTCTTGGACGAGACCCAGGCATTGTCCTTTCAAGAGGGCAATGCTCAATCCTTGACGCAATTAGAAGACAATTCATTCGATTTGTACACGATTGCCTTTGGATTGCGCAATGTCACCGACGTCGATGCGGCATTGCGAGAAGCAAGGCGGGTCCTCAAACCGGGAGGACGGTTCATGTGTTTGGAATTCTCACATTTGCCACATCCCGTGTTGCAGTCCCTCTATGATGTATACTCGTTCAATGTCATTCCAACTCTGGGAGAGGCCGTGGCCAATGATCGAGCTTCTTATCAGTACTTGGTGGAGAGTATTCGCAAATTCTCGGATCAAGAGACGTTGGTCAAGAGAATGACAGAGGCGGGAATGGAAGGAGCCAGATATACCAACTTGACCGGTGGGATTGTGGCCATTCATGAGGGATGGAAGCCGCTTGAGTAGACCAGGAACCAGATTTGATTCCATTGGATTCGTCCGATGAGACTGCTCTTGATCTAACGGGCTAGAGACCATACCAAAATAGAGTGGTTGATTGTAATCAATCATTCAACCCCAAGCAATCAATCAAGATCTAGCTAGAAGCCCTGATGCAGACATACGGAAGAGTAGAGTATAGATCAACCCAAGTATCTGGGGGGACGAGCAATGCCTTCGTTACCACTAGCTAAACATCAAAGTCACCATTATCCCCAGAAGAGTCCGTCGACACGCAGTTGCTTTCTACCTTTGCGCTGTGATGCTGCTTTTCCCGATAATGAACCAAGATTTCACGCATCTTGGTCACCAGAAGAAAAATGTCTGGTATTCCCAGCATGGATGTTGCAGTAATCAAGATTGCAAAGGCTGCAATGTCTAGACAGCCCTTGACATAGAGCATGATGCTCCAAACACAAGGAACCACAATAAAGGCAGGGAACTGGACACATTTGAATGCAAAATAGCATCGATAGTACTGATACTGCTTTTGGTAGTCATCTCCAGAGAAATACCTCAGCAACTGCAGCACATCATTCCATGCAAAGAAGGAGATAAGAAAGCCATACAGAAATCCCAACGAGAAAGCTTGGGGATCCTCCACCTTGAAGGCAGCATAAATGACATAGTTGACCCAGAGCACAATGTGATGCAGCCAGGACCATGGAGTCTGCTTCAGGTAGAACCTTGGTGAGAAACATTCCACAAGGAATAAGGAACAGTGAAGAGTGAAGGCATACCAAAGTGTCAGCCTTTGGTCTGCTGACAGTGACACCTGTCCACATGCCATTGCCTGATATTCGTGACTTCTGTGGTCCAGTTTGGCAAACTGCCAAATAGTGATGGTTCCGAAACCCAGAAATCTCACCAGGAGCACAAAGATACTCATAACTGCTTTGTTCCGTCTTTCTGCATGATCCACCAGACGATCACCAATCAAGAAGGTTACTGAAGGAAACAAAAAGATCTCAAAGGCAATGGTGGTTATGACGAGGATCGACAAGGAGAATGCCAAGTTGATACCGGCTGATGATGATAGATTCATGGCTTTGCACAAGAAAGCAATAGAGGAGATTTATGAGCCCTCAATATACCGGTACCTGGTACGGAGTACTGTGGCCAAACACAGCTATGCGGCAACCACGCACACCCCAAAACTCGCACCTGAAGCGAAGAGGCATTGCAGCGTTGCAACCAGTCACCGCACGCCGCGGATAACTTTGCACGCGTGTACCCCTCCCTACCCACGCCTTCAAAGCACGACCTACCTGTACCACAGAGGACCGATTAGTCATGTTTACTATAGCAAATACAGTACTATACTACCTCTGTAGCGTGCGGTACAAATCCTACATGGCTACCGCACGTCTACAGCACACTACATACGTACGTGCGGTAGGATGTGCCGTAGAGCTGCGGACACCGCGCGAATGACGTCATTCGATGCGCGCACGGCGCGCATTTTACTCGCACGTCACACCCATTTTTAAGATAACAAATATTTGCTTCCTACCCTTGTTTTAAGATACTTCGAATGGGTACGAACCGTACCCGCATGTACCGTACTTGTACATAATCCCCTCTGGAGTGCATTTGACTGGTCACTTTTACGGGTACCACAACTCAAAACATGTGCAACTAGATGCTCTTGCCCAGACTAGCTTAACCCTCCTCCTTCTCCCCTCTGGAGCCCCTTCAACTAATCACTTTTACGGGTACCGTACCACGTTGCAGAAGACTCGACTTGTCACCCGCAAAACTTTTTTTATTTTAAAAACTTAACCTTTGGTACCGGTACAGCCCAAACAGAACGGCCAAACGTACCGGTTCCGGTACGTACCTTGTACACGGTACAGTATCGTACGTACGGAGTGCTTTGTTCCAATCTTTGGTCAGAGGAGGCAATGGACGTTGCTGGTTGCTGGTTTTCTTCGTTCCCACCATCTTCTTCTGCCGCAGGAATGTTCTCGTTTTGGGGCAGCAGGTTTTCTTCATTTCCATCATCATCTTCTGCCGCAGGAGCATCCTCATTTTGGGGCTGCACCTCTTCATTTGGGTGATTCTCCCCTTCAGCATCATCTTCACGTGCTCTTGGCGCAGTCCCTTGGTCTATCTCCGCCTCTGCTACTACCGGTAACAGGGAGATCCTTTACGGGGATCCTTGGTCGAACGAACGTCCACGCCAACACCAAACCGAGAGCGAAGGACGCTGCTTGCTAGCTAGGATGGCTATCGGTCACTGAAGAGGTTTGTATGCTCGGAGGATCTTCCAACAAAGAAGCGGACGTAGTGTCCATGGCCACAAGCGTTGCCCCATCCACGATGGCTGAGAGTGGGGCAGAGAGTGGGGCTGAGTGGTCGGGGTCTTTGAACACACATTTACTCGGAGGGAATGGGAGATCCGACTCGGATCGAAAGATGACCAAGTTGGACAAGAATTGGATGGAATTGTACAAGGAGTTGGTAGAATTTTATCATCAGTTTGGGCATTGCATCATCCCTGATAAGCCACCCTACAGGCACATGTATGCTTGGCTCTTCCGGCAGAGGAAAATCAAGGAAAATCTCATAGAATGGAGGCGGGACCTATTGAACAAGTTGGGCTCTGATGCAATGAAGGAGCAAGCTACAATCCACAAGAGAGACGACCGAAACTTCCAAGTCAAACTCAAAGCATACCGGTATGCAGAGGAGTCCCAGAATGGAACTACTCCTGTTCAGAGCAAGGAGCTTGCCCGATGGGCCCATGCCATTAGGAGGTTGGATAAAGACAACAAGCTTGACCCGGAGCGTAGGCAAGTATACTGGAGGCCATCAACTTTCGATTCGGCAGAAGGAGGATGCCAAAGCGAATCTCAATCAAGGATGAGGCCATTTGGATGAAGAAATTTGAAGTCCTGAAGCAGTTCTATGAAATTCATGGACATTGTAAGATTCTGACAAATGATCCTGTGCTTGGTAGTTGGATTGTTCAGCAAAGGAAAAGGAAGAAGATAGGCAAAATTGTAGAATGCGGAGAGACACTGTTGAATGGTGTTCATTTTTTGAGCCCATGGATCCGAGGCAGAATTTCTAGATGTCAGAGCATTATTTAGTGCTAAGATAAAAGGGAAAACATATTATGGATAGCAGCTGCTTATGAACTTGTCTTGCCTACTCCAGCATGAAAAGGCTCCACTTCCTCCGAAGCAAAGTACTTGGCTGACAGGACTCATGGTCGAATTCTGCGATGCCACGGTCACAGGAAAGCTGCCTTACTTCCTGATTGGGGATTAACAAGAAGTCAACTGTACTGCTCGTGGTCTTTGAATGTGCATGTAGTCGTTGGTGGCGGTCTCTTGTGGGGGCTCCAATCACTAGAATATCCCTGTCCAAAATCCACAGCTTGTCCCTGCATTGGTGCCAAACTTTGGGCAAACCAGCGGGGAGGGAAAGCCACGTGCATGCTGGAGCGACCTGGTTCTGGGACCAAGCGCAACATGGCTCTCGTAGTTTAATCAAGGTATTCAAAGTACAGCCAATGTGGCTGGGGAAGGCATCACTTGACTGTCGATTGCATCCAGCCACCACGTCTGAATGCTTCGGTGGAGAGCCGTGTGGACAACGTATAACCCATCATCTTTCATCGAAGCAGAAACCGGATCGCAACATTGAAACAGAGGTAGTCCAAAGAACTGATAAAATAAAGTACTGATAAAATGAAGTGCTATTAGCGTTTGCTATACTATTTACGAATTCTTGAACTTGCAAACAGTACATGGGAAGAAACATAAATGCTCTCGCGCAGCAAACTTTGGGATAAAGAGCTAGATCTTCTCATGTCAACAAGGGATATAAAAAACAAATTGCCGCCTTTTTCTCAGTGTTTGCGAGCCGGAATCAGGCTCGGGCGCATCGAGCCTCATCAGACTCATGCTCCGATGGTAATTCCACAGCAGTTGAAACCCTCCTGTTGAATTCGATCGTCCTCATCGTCCGTGCTTTCCGCCACTGTTCGCTCCTTCTCATCGACTTCCTCGTGATCGTCCTCGGTTGCCTCAGCTGGTTCTTCGATTTCCTTGACTGGCTCTGGGGCAGCCTCCTCCTTGGGTTCCTCTTCCTTCGCTGGTTCCTCTTCCTTTGGTGCCTCCTTGGGAGCCTCTTCCTCGGCGTCTTCCTGCTCCTTGTCTAGCGGTTGTGGGGGTGCTTGCTCAGGAGTTGGTTCGCTCTCGTTGGGTTTTTCTTCTCCCTTCTCGCTTCCTTGCTGTTGATTGGCATGAGTGCAGGTGGCAGCGTGGTCAGTCATTAGCATGAAACAGGTCGGACGGTGGCAGCACCAACACGCAGCTCATCACTTACTGCCTCTTCCGTGTCTTCAGCCTTATTCTTGTCAGCGGCTTTCTTTTCAGCAGCCTCCTTCTTGGCGCTTTTACGTACTGACATTCGCTTCTTCAGTGCCTTGAATACCCTACATCAGAAACAAGAGCACACGCCAGAAAACAGCGAAATTCCATCGTGAGAAACAGATACCCCTCTTCCGCACTACAAGCGCCGTCACCTCCATCTATCCTTACATCTTTAAAGTAGCACAACAAACTGATGAACAACAACTAAACTAACTATCCAACTAAAGGAGAAGAAAAAAGTGGAGGGAGTGTCACAACAGCGATAAAACTGATGATATGCAGTTGTACCAACTCTGGTTTCGGATGCTATGACGAGGCCAGCGAGAAATTGGAACGAAACGAGTGAGTGGGAAACGGCGACAGTCGATCGGAATGTTACTTAGTGGAAGTTGGATGTCTCTCAGCGATAAACTCCCACCAATCTCTCTAAAGAAGGTGCCGTGCTGCCTCGCGTCGGTTAGGTAATTACCACGAAATTTGTATCTTGTATTCAGGTAGGAATACTAGAAGTTTCCAACAGCGAGTTTCTGACATGCAACTTTTCTATAGCGGTACAGAACAACAACAAATTTGTCAATAATCTGAATTTCAATGCCAACAAAACCTAGAGTATACGTGTAGGGGATTCATTTAGTATCTAGCTACTGGCCAGGATGCAGTACAATGCATGTGTATTGGGATTTATTGCCAGAGGAAGGGGGGCGAAATTCGGTTGGGGCTGTTGAAGAATTTGGCGTACCGGTAGAGGGAGAGAACGGTCCGGTTGCTCTACTCTACTAGCTAGCTATTTGTTATTAGCTATGCATAGACTAGATGTACCTATTCGTTCGTACACTGTCAGTGGAACAGATCGGTAGCCGCATTGGTTGTGGGGTAGAACATGTAATGCATAGGTAATTGTGCTTCGCCACAACGTAGGCACCCTTAGCTAGACACTTGATACCAACCATTCTTGTATGTGTTCCAGTATGCTGCAGCATGCCAATGGACATCCTTTTCGTGCCCCACTCAATGAAAGCTACACTACCAAACCCAATTGGCCAAGAGACTGGTCGGCCTCGTTGCGCTAACTAGCGACCAACTCCAAAGATACCCTTGCCCTCCCCCCAAAGGTTTTTGAAGTGTTTTGCTGGCTTAAAACAAAGATTAGTCCTGGATATTCGGGACTGACTTGTATCTTTCGATGACCACGAACAGCCTCAAGAGCACTTGCTTGGCGGCCACCACAAGCCCAACACCAGCAGTGAATTTCGGACTGATACCAATACATGTACTACCATTTCAGAGAGAGCCTTGGAGAGATTCTAGCTAGCTAGCTATTGCAGTTTGCGAACCACACAGAAACCGGTTTTGCCGAGCTAGCCATCAGAAAATCCAGGTTGCATCGGCATTATCGTCTCGTCAACCCACGAGAAGCCGATTTTCCATATCCCGCTTTGAGAGGCATTGTGTGTGCCGCTACACATATTCTATATATTTATATATCTAGCTAGTAACAATCATGTTCCGCTGGATCAAAGGAGGCAGCAAAGAAGGCGGAGGATCCCTTCGCATGTACATCAAGTTCCGAGAACAAATGTTTCGCCGAAATTTTGAACCCCTCGCAAACAAGAGCACCCCCATTGCCCTGTGGGATTTGTCCCGCCATGACGATGCCATTGACGCGGCCAATTGTTCCGAAAGTGGACGCATGCAAGGCTGGAGGATATCGGACGATGGAGTGATTGATGGCTATTCGCGAGGCCGAGTGTCCACAATCCGAAGCAGTGCCGATTATCAACGGTGGATGGCCGGGGAAGAATTGAAAGATGTCTTTCGCAATTTCGAAGAGGAACGAAGAGCTAAATTAGAAAAAGAAGAACGAGATAATGAGGAAGTTCTGGAAGAAGATATTGATGAAGATATTGACGACAATTCTCAGTTTGTCCCATTTCTACGATGGTCGGGACACATTGATACCACTGTGGGATTGAGTTCTGATGCCCAACGGTCTGGATTTTGTGCCATCCGTGCCCCTGAATACCCCTACGGTGGAGCCAATCTACAGGGTCTGTACAATGCCTTGGAGATTGTCTGTCGGACCGATGGAAGACTTTACACTGTCAATTTGCAAGTTGCCTCCTTTTTTCCCGGAGACATGTACCAGGGATACATCAACGTTCCAGCCACTCATCCCGACAAGGCCAAGATATGTACCAGAACGGGAGGAGAATTTGAACGGCTGGTCATGCCATTTACCAAATTTGCCTTGACGGCCCATGGTCGGTTGCGAGAAATGCATCGGACACTGGACAGCAACATTGAAGTACAAACGGTAGGCTTTACCCTCATGGATGGCAAAGATGGAGACTTTCAATTCGATCTGGCACGGATTCGAGCCGTCAACTTTGATGGACACGGTATAGCTGGAGAAGAGGGGTTGGACGAGCCAGTCAAAATAGCTCGATAATTCTGTTTTTGGGCCTGCTCACCTCTTGCAACCGTACAGTAGCTTTCTAGAAGAGGTGTTCGATGACGGACTCTGGAGTACATACCGTACTGTACTGTACCAACAGCCACAATTCATTGTACCGGTACTGGCGCCAGTAAAACTAGAAAGCATGATACTAGAGCTGCAGGTGGTGTAACCTTACTCGGTAGCTGAAGCAAGCAACCTCAAGCTGCCGTTCCTTCGCTTGCTCCGTTTGGTCAAAATCTTCTTTTTGTTGGAGGGTTAGGGATAAGAACTCCCTCCCTTATTTGAACGGTCAAACCGACGACACAAACCCCTTTCGCAATCATTTTTTTTCCGACGAAACAAACCGCCGCAGACAACAAGCCTTGAGACGACCAGAAGACAACCCCAAGCAAGATGAACCATACAAATACCAGCGGCTCCATAGAGATTTCCAAGTTGCAAGCCCTCTCTGACCTGCACGTGCTTGTCATTTCGCGTGCTTCATTGCGGCTCGTTCAAGCGGCCCACGAGGAAGACAAATCGAAACTGACCAATGCTGTGCTCGAGGATGCCTGCCGGCATGGCGCATCCCCTAGTGTGCTACGGTTTCTGGTGAAAAAGAAAGGGCTCGATGAAGAGGGGATCTGCATGTTGATGGCAAAGACATTCCTGGCGGCCATTCCCTTGCTGGTGCGATCCAGCAGTGATTCAAATGTCCTGCTACGCCTCAAACAGCTGGTTCTCGCTTTTCCGCAAGGACTCGTAAATCCAGACCCATTAAACCCCTTTGTCCACTCAGCATCGTCCTTTTTTCGAATGCTTTCCCTCAGAATATGCTGGACTCGATGATCATGATGTTGCCAAAAAAGGCCACTTTCCACTTGCGTGGAAACGAATATTTGCCATGGGCCAGTTTGTTCCACGGGACAATGAAAGCGTCGATGGGTGATCCTGCCGTAAAAGCTCTTGGTTCCGTTATGGAAAAAGTGGAATCCATCATCATAAGCCGCTCTGAGTTGAAAGAAGAAGGGATCAAGAAAGTGCTGGCAATGCTCTGTCGAAGCGGCAACAAAACCGAGAACGTACACTTGAAATGAGGGCCGTCCAACCAGTTTCACTGGCGGATATGATTGTCCCAGCTATAGAGGAGACATTCTCGACAGGAATGAAGGGTAAATCCTCAACAGTCAAGTGCTTCTCCATTGACTTCAATAGCAGCGAGCAACCTGACTTTTCAATCCTCACGTTCGTCAAGCTGAACATGGCACGTCTAACTCGGCTGGACATCAACATTTGTAACATTTTTCAGCCATTCCAGGCCACCCTGGATCTGTGCAATTCTCTCTGCGATTTGCTACAGCATGGGATGCTGGAGGAGATTAACGTGCGAGCTGCAACACAGCAAGAAGGGCTGCTTTTGCCCCTGCTGGATGCCGCAAACCACAGTGATACTCTGGTTGCCTTGAGACTGGAGAAGCTGGGAAAACCATCTGAGGTCGAAATCTACCAGGATGAAATACTACGGATGCTTAAGAGCAACACCCAATTGGAGGTGGCACTGGTATGTGAGGGCATGATCACAGAAAACGCACTACTTGAGCGCAGTGATTTGGCAATGAGAGCACATGACACAGAGTTCTTCCTGGATAGGACCGAAGGCAACGACAAACAGCGCCTGATTGACTACCAAACGCTGTTGATAGATGTGGCCGTGGAGAAGCAAAAGCAGAAAGCCTACGACTGGATGACTTTGCTGACTTGATTTGTGCTGACACAATTTGGAACAACCTCTGTTTTCTCGATTTCACTGAAGAGGGCAAGGAAGAGCTCATCACAATTCTGCAATATGGGCTGCTACGTCAAGAACCTGCGTCATGGCTACCAAACCAAACCAAACCGGCTGCCTCTGGCCTTCGCGGGGAAAGTTCCAAACAGGGCACACGCAAGCGCAAGGCTTCGGGACCTCCTGAAGAATCTCTGCAGGAGTAATTGAAAAGGAGTTGATAGGAAGAGCTGTCGTGATGTTATCATCGTTATTGCAGCAGTACATATTGGGCTTTCTAGCTAGTCGAATGAAATACATAAAACCAGTTAGTTTGCTTGCTAAGTTTGCACCCGCTGAAACGCAGCCAACGGATCAGTTCGGAGGCAACTTAGCAATCCGGGTTCCGTCTATATATGGCATTACAGGGAAAAGTCGAGCAGTATAAATGCTTGAAGTCCCAAGTTACCCAGGAATGCAGACCCAAGTTCCAGGGCCCCTGCATGCATTGGGCCCTCCCTATAATTATTTTGTCAAGGCCTTTATCCCCTCCCGTGCTCAAGCCTCCAGGAATCAAGGTTTGGTCTGCAATGCCAGAGTCGCGGCCTGCCATCTTTGATAGATCCTAGAATTCCGTTCCCAAGTTCTATTCCTCTTTGTCAAGCTGATCCAAAGTTTGGTCTTGTGGTTTTGACTTGGATGGTTCTGTAGAGAATTATTTCTAAACTAGCTAGCTACATGAGTTTTTATTAACTGCTTCGTACCACAGATGCAATGAAGCAGTCCATAGCATTTTTATTGCCATTCTCGAGATTTCGAGATCTTCTAAAGAAGCACAAAAATTGAAGCCTGTCTGGTTTTCTCTTGCCAGTTGCAAGGGTAGCATTAGACATTGGACCGGCCAATCAACAAACCAATCAATAGCTGTACATGTAGTTGACCCCGCGAAGATTAGGCAGGACGGAGTGGCCATTTTCGAGAGAGAGAAAGCTAAGCCACGCCCACCAATAATTTGGCACTTTGTTCCTTCACCCCATTTTCCTTTCATGTTGCCATGCCATCCCCCCAACACCCACACAGATCGAAGAGCCGCTACACAGACGCTACAGCTCTGTACGAGGAAATCAGAAGTCTGACTCAAAAACTGGGCGCAAGTGAGAAGCGTGTCACCAAACGACGAGAGACAGCGAAGCGACTGCTGGAAATCTTGTCCAAAGAAAAGAATCGACAACGGCTCCATGAACGAGGTCTCCACCTGGCCATTCAAAATAAGGGATATTCCCATGCCAAGGCTCACCAATATGCTACTGGAGTCATTTGGTCTCCCATTATCAACACTGCCTTTGCATCAGCGACATATTTGGCCCATGAACGAAAAGGAAAATTGGATCCAGATGATGTCAAATTGCCGCTTCGGTTGCTCCATTACAGCGACAGTGGGTCCACGTCAGGGGAAGGCAATCAAGCCCGATTGGAGACTGCCTGCAGACTCGAGGACCGTGATATCAAACGAATTCTCAAGTTTTGCATTGACATGTTCAACAGCGATATCGCACGGCGCATGGCCGAAATGGAAATCATGAACACATTGATTTTCCTCTGTGAACGAGTCGAATTTGTGGCCACATTTAGACCCTCCACGGAACTGATATCCATCATGAAAATTGTAGAAGACTGTCTCGATTTGGATACTGACGATGATGATATTGACAATGCCGACAACAAAAGGAGACGGAAAAATAGTGATGCCGTCGTGGCCGCTGCCAGAATCTTTGGTTCTGTTTTGGAATCTTGTCAAGAACTGGGGGTTGCTCTCCATCTGTTTGTCTCGGAAGGGATTCAATTAGTGTCAAGATGGTGTGAGCAGAACATGGAAGAGGTCAAAGGCAGTCCCAGGGAGCTCAGCTATCTGTTCCGAGGCATCAACACACTGATGCGCTTTCACCCGGAACAAGCCATTCAACCTCTCCAAAGGTATGGTGCTCACATTCTCAGGTATGCTAAAAGAGCATATCAACATTCTACACCCATCAATCGACATGCCCTCCATGGATACTTGTAAGTACTGACTCCCCAGGACTCGTGACATAGCCTCTCCTCACGCCCATGATTCCATTGCTCCCCATATCAATCACACAGCATTGCTCACATGTAAGTATTGTACTGATCACTGGGTTTAGGCTTGCAAGAGTGGAATTGCTGATTGGCTCAACCTGATTCTTTGTTGGCATTTTCTTTGGAGTGAAGAATCGTAGGTCAGCAGGCCGCGACCCTCCGGGGTCTCATGCCGGGAGAATTGGGGGATCTGGGTGAAGCCACCCTCACAGCCAAGGAAATCGGACTCATCCTGTCCATTGTGCTGTCATCATTGACGGCCGTCCAACCTACACTAACAGTCAAGAATCGCATATCATGGAATACCCTCGATGTGACTATTCAACGACATTTGGAATTGTGCGCCAGACTTTTGGCTTGTGCCCAACGGCAGTTCCTGGTGGACCAAGAATGGATGCTCTTGGAGGACCCCAATGCTTTCTTTGTACGGATTGTGAAGGAATTCTCGCGCGATGACGATGAGGTGAAGCGACTGTCATCCTCCGACGCAACCTACCCGTCTTGTTCCCCTGCCATCATGGCGAAATCACCGTGGGCCACGCAAATTCTCGCACCACTCATTCAAAATTTTCCACTAGGATCCAACAAAGGAACGGATGCCACAGTACCAATGGATATTGACGGCAGCAATTCTCAAAGCTTGACACCAAGCTTAAGCCAGAGTCTGTCCCAAGGAGCAAGTTTAGGCAGCAATTCGCAATCATTGCAACATCCATTGTTGGAAGCCATCAATGTGGTTGGAAATAATGAACAATCTGAACCAGCAATGCGAAGCAGTCGGGCTCTGCTCCTGATCATTGCCGCCTGCGCAGAAGCATTTCCGTCAGGTCGATGTTGGACCTCGACTTCGCACAAACACTGGTTCCCTTTGAACCCGGAAAATCTCGACGTAGAAAGCACCGTCCATGTCAATTGTTCTTCGCCGACTGATTTTGCTATCCTGGTGCACGTAGTTTCCAATGTGCTGGAAGCTTCAGGAGGTTCCAATGGTGATCAAGAGCTTCAAATTCTGGCTCTGTTGTGTCTCATTCGATTGTCTGCCGCACACCGGGGTCTTGCGTCCCTGTTTCGACGAACTGAAATGTCCTGTGTCGCTCCGGTTTGGAGAAAGGTGTGGGCGATCCTTTTCGCAAGCAACATGAGATACTCTGCCTACACGGCCCATGCGGCAGAAGGATCCTGCGGGGAGTTGGTTGTGGTATTGATTGCAGAAATAATCCAAGGATTCTGCACGGATCCAACCGAAGCACTCTTGAGTTCAGCATCCATGACACGGTCTACATTCCTTTATCGCAAACAGGCTCAAGTGTGGGCGTTACCAGCATTCAGAAAGGGCAATGCACACTACACAACACAGGCTTTTGAACTACTGTTCGTCTTCTTGCACAATCTTTGCCTTTCGGACGACGGAAAAGACGCCCTTCCAGACTCGCCTCCGTCTGCGATTGAAGATGCATCGACAATCAACGATACACAGAGGCTGTCTGGAAGGCGCTATCGACTTGTCTGCCTATGTCTTCACGCCCTCGATACATTCAACCCTGTGAGTACTGACTCCAAACAAGCAGAACTCATCAAAATGGTGACTGCGTGCTTGTCGGCTCTGGTGAATGGCAAGGGACATTTGATGAACACGACTTCAATATTAGAAAGCCAGAATCGGACATGGATGAGGTCTTCCATCTCGAACGACTTGCACAACAGATTTTGCTTTACCGAGTTGCCCCAATCCAACAAAGGAGCCTTGCATCGGCACAGCTCTCTCTTCGAAAAGCTTTGGGTCTGCACTGTTCCCGATCCGGGAGTCTCATCCTTGCTTCTTCAACGCTTGGAAGAATCTGTCCAATCAGACTGTGTTCTTCAGGAAAAGTCACAAGTTAATCAACTCGTCGGGTCCAGTCAATCGGCTTCTCCCCACATGGACTATGTTTCCACTGTACAATCAAACGCCTTTCTTGCCTTTGTACTCACTCAAGTCAAGCGCCTTTTGCGAAGTTGGAACTCTTCCCACGACGACAAAGGCAACAACGACGAGACAGATCCACTGGACAGCCAACAATCAGACGCCTTGAAAGCTTCCACATATGTGCATTGTCTATGGTTGAAGGTTTTGCTAAGCCTGTGCAAACTGAGGGAAAACGGAGAGCCGTCAGTGGAAAAAAAACTCTGGGAAGACTATATCATCCATTTACTGAAGAGGGTCAAGTCTGATTTGCATTCTCTGTGCGAGAACAGAGACGAATTCTATGCGGTTTTTGAACACACTCTGCAGATTCTGCTCTTTCTTTCCGAGTTTTCGGCCACAGTCGCAACATTTGAGATGTCATCGGTGTTGAGAAAGAGCATCGCTGCCTTCGATTCTCTCTGCGAATCTTTGCTACTGAGCTTCTCCGGGGACGAGCCGGACAAAGAAACGACATGGGACGATGGGGACGAGTCTATGGAGTCAGCATCAGAAAGTGAACCCGAGGAAGAAAAGCGAACAAGCGTTAGGGATCTACTGGAAGACAGTGATGATGACGATGTTGTAAACAAAAGGACAGTGACAAAGCGCCCAGAACGTGGAAGAAAGGGAAGCAAGCGAAAAGCAAGTTTGTCAAAACAAAGGGGGGAGAGTCCGCGGAAGAAGAGAAAACAACAACCATGCCCTCCAGATTCGTCGTGTGCCAGCCTGGTAGGGTCGATCGTGATCGCTCTGAAGCCTTCGGTTGAAAGGTGCGAGCTCGTGGTTGATTGTCTCCTACAAAACATAGACAATCAAGAGGTGGACCTCTCTCAGGCGTATCACTGTCTGGAACTTCTAAGCGATGCTTCAGTGGTGTTTCACGACAATGCAGTGCGTCAAGTAAGCGGGTCTGCCAACACTGCGACTGAAGATTCCTTCCGGCACCGATCCGTAGTATCGGTGTTTTGTGACGTCCTTGACGCGTTTCGCGCAAGTGCGCCAAAAGCGTCGTCCTTGCACATGTTGGGCTTCCAGTATTGTTGTGAATGTGTCCGTCTGGGGGAATCCGACTCACGAGGAATACCGCTGAATGCGGATGAAAGCCGAGACCTGGTCGAGCGACTGATGGCTGGTAATGACGACGACAGCCTGAAGATGCGACCCTACTTGCGATGCGACAGGCTGTCCTCTTCGTCTTTTGCATTCGAAGCAGGAAGTGAGACGTTCCGTGTGTCTATGGAATCAGTGTTCCCCAAAATCCTTGTGATCCCGTCGGTAAAAGACTTGAGTTCTCACGTAAGACGAGAAGCGTGCGGCGCGGTGGCAGCAGCGCTACGGGTTCTTTCTGATAAAAAGAAGGTGGTGAAGTCCGTGCAAAACTTGCTCCCACCAATTGCACTTACGTCCGACAAGGCCGAGAAGGCTGCAAAGGGGCATAAAAGCTACAGAAAGTGGCATGCTTCGTTCAAGCTTGGATCTAACGACACACACTTTGAAAATCGAGTCTGGGAGGATGCCATAATATCGATGGAGGCTGGCTCGATAGATTGCCTCTCCGTTATTGCCGGGGTAAACGCAGACACAACGAAAGACATCGTCTACGATTTCGTCAAGTTGTCGTCACGGCGACCCGAACTTGAAGCAGTTTGCTTCCGTGCATGTAGCAAAATCGCAGCAATGACAGGGTACAGAAGCACAGATGCATTACTGCGTGATCAGGGGGACAGTCTTGTGGGGAAATGGCTAGAAAGCGGGGAAACATTGGCTGAAATACCTCTGCTGCTCAGTTCGCCCAAGTTGCTTGGTCTGCTGTTGAGGACCGGTCAACAAGCTCGAATGTATTCCGGGAAGCAGAAGCAGAAGGAAAGCGGTGTCGACTCGGACGACGAAGACCTGGATAGCGGTTCATTTGACGTGACGAATCTGCGAGACGTCGCCACGGATCAGTTTTGTGCGAGGCACAAATCCTATCTAGTACCACAAATGATCGTCCGCGTATGCAGTGCTGTCGAGGAAGTGAATGGGGAACCACAAAGTGCCATGACGAGACTCGCCAATGACAAGCTTGTACGAGAACTGAGTGTCTGTTTGAGAGGAAACCATGACGATGCAACAGTTCGTTCTTTGTTGCAAGGTCGAATGCATGATATCGAGGCTCTATGCGCTCCCATGGCCCACGGAAACCTGGCAGATTTTGGAACAAGAATAATGGAGTTCACCTCTAGTTGCCTTTCAGAGGATTCCAAAGGGAAGGTCTCCTCCGCGAAGGGGTCTGACAAACCGCATCTGGCGGTTCGTCGAATATTGGAAGTGAGCGGGATGGATAGTTCGCAAGTCTTTCCATCAGCGATAGTTCATGAAGCATTCGCAGAAGCCATCTCCACATTTGTTGCTAAGTTGAAGCCGGCAAAGGATGGAGACATACTCTCGGCAGCGGGAACCAGCTTGACTGAATGCTTTTTGTATGCGCGACAGTGGCTGTCCAAAGCAACATTGTCATTGCAAAAGGAGAAAAGATGGGGGCCTCTATCAGTTTTGTTCGATCTGATGCTCGCGCAGGTCCGTGAAAAGCGTTTCAAGCAGACACAACTTGCATTCGGTGTCAACGTTGCCATAGATGTTGTGCTCGATCGACAGCTCAACTGCATTCGTGGCAAACCCTTGGGCGTCTTGAAGCAAGTCCTCAACGAGGTTATTGACGCTGCCGATGCTAATGAGGCAAGCTCCCTGAAAACAGAGTTCTTGTCTGTATGCCGGCGCTTGGTGGGTTCGCTGATGAAAACACACCAAGAATCGCAGCAAGAGCTGTTGGAGACGATCAAGGGGAGAGCCAACACGAAGCTCTCGTCCTTGAGACGAAGTGTTGGTCTTCTGGGCTATGGGAGCAATCCCAACGAAGGGGATGGTGACGTATGGGGTTGGGACGTGGGCACCAGCAAACGCTGGGACTGGCCCGATTTTATTGATCAAGAGTTCAAGAGCTTCGAAGCTGACCAACATCGTTTGATTGTTGACTCGATCACGGGAACCTTCGACCTGCTCATTGCCCTTTTCGAAAAAGCAGAGGTGCTGGGTCTCGGGATTGAATACTTCGTGGGATGCATGCCTCCGTTTTCTCTGGGCTCAACCGACCAAGACGCGTTTTCAAAATTAGACAAACGATACTGTGCGCAGACCATAGCGTCAGATTTCATCCGACGAAGCCAAGACAACGCCGTAAACCTCAGTCAATCCATTCTGTTTGCACTTGGGCAATTACAGAACCGTTCGTCGTGGATGGATGAATTCGCAGACGCTGAAAAGGGGCATGCTATCAGGGAAGCAGACACATCAGATCTCACCATTTCTCAATGGATGCTCAAAGCGGAACTTTTGCAACTGGAAAACAAGCTTCGACGATGGCGTATGACACGTACGGTCGATATACACGGCGATGATCTCCAGAGCCTAATTCGGGAACTGTCCTTTGTTTGTGGGGCCTCCTGTCCCCAGCCGTTGCAAACCGCAGCATCCAGATGTCTTGGGGAGATGGATATCAGGATGCTTGGCAAGAGGTCCCCAAATGGACAAAGGGAAAATAAAGATTGGTTGACTAGAGCTCTCGACGATGACGCTGGAAGTGTGTTGCTTGGGGCTCAGGCCAAAGCAATTGAAGTCCTCGCTGGATATCTTCAGTCGGGCCATTCAGGTGTTGCCATCGCAGCCTTTGACACAATTGTAGCTTTGCTCTCTACGCAAGATGGAAGCGACTGTTGGCAACTCGTGGACGCGAAGACAGTGCGGGAGCTAGAGCCCGTGCTGTCCAAGAAGAAAAGAGCAATCAACAGCAGCAGATTGCACCTGTCGAAGCTAAAAATCAAGTCAATCCGGGCTAAGACCGGACTTGTTCTCGAAAAGTCTGACGAGGGCCGAGATTGGTGCTGGAACAAAAGCCTTTGGCTTTGCGAAGAGAATGTCTCCTATGAGAGTTGGATATGCGATCTGGTGCCAGCTTTGATTGAATGCTGCTACAGAGGACAGGAACGTCCAGGCAGCATCTTTTTCTCCTACTGCCAAACGATCGCCTCCATCGCCCCGAACTTTGCTGAAACTGTGTTCTTTGCGATGGTGTTCGATCTCCTCGAAGAAAAGAAAGGCGTGGAAGACTCCCCTCTCTCCTCCTCGAGATACGGCAGTGTTCTAGATGATACCTGGATGGGACGTGGTGACTCTGTTGCAAACAGAGAGCTCTCTTCTTGTTTCGAGATAATCTTGGGTACTACAACAAGCGATCCTTTGGCTGTGTGTCTTGCGCTCGACACCGTTGATTTGCTCCGACGGGCAACGCAGACTCACTTCCAAAAGTCAGAAAACCATAAGAGGAATTCCAATGCGATATCAACATCATCCAGCAAAAGTGCTCGCAAAACTTCTCGCAGTTCAAAGAATGGCAGTGAAGGCGACAAAGCCGACGACCAGAAAGAACACAACAAAGGTCTCGATGTCATGTTGCCTTGGAAGGGCGTGCCATATGGCACTGTTCTAATGCTTAGTGGGGGGCTGGTCGTAAAATCGTGTATCAGGGTGAAGCGGTATGAATCTGCTGGTGAGTACAAAACACGTGCTAAGGAGGTCCATCGTGCCCCATGTAGGCGTCATCCCTGATACTCTTGATGCAACTTCTTGGCAAGTTTTCTACTCAGAACTCTACTTCGAGAGCTGTTTTGCTGGCAGCTCCGCAATTATGCAGCGCCTGGCCCAAGACTTTTCCGAAGGAAGCTCCAGGGCCAAGCTGCTCTCAAGGGTTGATATCAGCGGGTTCTACGACAATGGAGCTGCTTGCGATGAATCAGAAATTAGAGAAAGAGCTATTTCGGCTTTGGGGTGGCTTTCAGATTGCTTCAGGGAAATGAAGGAAGAGGACTCGTTTCAAGCTGTCGCACGACAATTGACGGACCTGAAATACAGCAACAGCGACTCACTTATGATGGACGATGAAACTGAAGTTGGTCACGTTTTTGCTCCCTCTTTGAATGACCTTCAAAAGCTGGACTCGTTCTCTAATCTGTCGCAGAACCAGGGGGCGCTTTCTCTTCAGACTGCTGATACTATCGAATCGCTTGGCCTGCGCAATCTGCTGCAGCGCTACATCGGTTCGATGGCGGTGTCCGATGCGATGTCGCCGGAAGAATTACAGAGACTGCGAGAAAAATGGTTCGAAAGCCGTCTGTACAGTATGAACTGGAACCGCGCACTCTTGGACGGGAGTGGCGCGAATGACAGGACCTTCGGCCAATTGCCAGTGGGAAGGACACGACACGAAAGTCTGATTCTCTCGGAATCGAACGAAGCTGGATTCCACGAAGCGGTTACCAACGCTATGAGTGACTTTGCCAGGGGTGACTTGCCATCATGTCAAGGTCTTTTGAAAGATGCTAGATCAAAAGTTGTGGCGAATGAAGACTTCTCCATGCGGGCACTTCACGGTCTCGTTGAGAGGCTACAGTTCGTCAACGACCTTGAAAACCTCGCACAGGGTATAGATTCTCCCCAGTCGCTCCTAAAACGTTGGGGCTTTTCACAAGAAGCTGAGAATGATTCACCAAAACTGAGGGCGTCATTTGACTCTGCTGAGTTTTCCCCTCACATGCACGAAGCTACCCTGCGAATTCTCAGGTTCAAACAGTCTACAGAAGGAGCGGGCTCAACGCTTGACCCGCACTCATGTCTAATAGAGCATCTCAGCATCTTCAGTCGTTGGTGCAGAGACAGGAAGTTCCTATCGGTCGCGGAGGCCACTCTTCAGCGCCTACGTGGTGTGCTACAAGCAAATGATGGTACTGGCGCCGACGGACACGTGTCGCTGAAAATGGTTTTGTGGAGTCGGTTGGAAGAGGCAAGTTTGTGCTACAGTAAGGGGGAATTTACAACAGCGATTCGTCTGTCACAGCAGCTTATTCGGCTGCTGCATAACGAAAAGAAGCAAGAGGAGAGCAGTCTTCCTAAGGTTGACTGCGACTGCCTTTTGGCGGACGCTCTCGTCAGCTGTGGGAATTGGTTGTCGGAAAACAAGATTGAGCCAGCTGAAACAATATTGAATACTTTCCTCTTGCCCTCTTCCAAAATCGCAAGGAGAATTGCCGTGGAAACTTCAAGCCAGGAAAATGGGAAACGGTACCTAAATGCTCAAATTGCTCTTGCTCGCTTGACATCGGGCATGTACGACTCTGTTGCCGCTCGAGTCAAAAGCACCGAATGGCAAAAGGCGGGAAAATCGCTGGCCGAACGAGAACAAGAGCTCCGGCACTGTGAGGCTCTTGTGAAGGAGAGTCGAAGCAAGCCTTCGAAGTCGAAGTCATTCCAAGAGCAAACAGAGCTCGTGCATTACCAGAGACAGCTGGCTGGGGAAATTAAGGTAGGTCTCTCTGAGTCTAGCCCGTTCGTTAGTGGCCTGTTCAACGGTCCTCACATTGTCAATGCACCGTTGCCAATAAAGGTCACAAAGGAGGTAAGAGAGAAGACTTCAGGGTCTATGAGAATGTACCTCGCGATGGCAGTCAAAGCCTTTTCCTTGGCACTGGAAGTTTCCGGGGTCGCGGAAGGGTCAGATATGTCCAGGCATGTATTCAGGTTGGTCTTCTTGTGGCTGAAGATGACTGAAGGCAAGGAGGACTTTGAACTTACTACGACAGCTGACAAGTCGATCAGCCGGGTACCGTCATACCGATATGTTCCACTGACAACACAGCTTTTTGCACAGCTCGGTCAAAAGGACCGCAGCCCATTTCAAGCGACACTGCATAAACTTGTCGAAAGGATGTGCCTGGAACACCCCTACCATTGTCTTGTGCAGGTAAGAACTGACAACGTCCGTCAAAGGTGCATATGAAGCTATGGATGCAATCCTCAACACCCCTCCGAAATAACTTGGCAGCTCATTTCCGTTTGCAACGGAAAAGAAGTCGGAAGCGGGGTTGGTGGGCGAGGGGCTGAACAATACATGGAAAACGTGAGCCTTTCTCCACGAGTAAAAGCGGCGACAGAGATTGCGTCGAGGATAAGGAAAGCTCCGTCATATGTGGGAGAGTTGCTGGACAACTATCAGACCCTCATGAGTTCCTACATCCAGCTAGCAAATGCTCCCACTGCCAAGCTCGTGGAACAGGGGAAGACAAAAAATGTCGCTTTGGCTCAAGCGGGAAGAAATAACCGTTTGGATCGTTGTCTGAGTGGTCGATCGTGCCTTCCTTGTGTGCTGACGAAGCCTCCACCAGTGCGAACTGGCCATGACTACGGCGAAGGCAAAAGTGACCCAGTTGGAGGCGAAAGGATCCAAACCTTTGACAGGTACCAAAAGCATTCACTTGTTTTGATGCTGCTCGCAATTCTGAAATCCGAGGATCAATTGCCTTCTAATGATACGTTTGGTTTCTCGATTCTTTGTAAAGTGTTTTCTCCATCACCGATTCTGGGCTGCACAGACCGAAAATTGTCATCTGCCAAGGTTCGCAAGGCGGAAGATTTAGGCAGCTTGTAAAGGGCGAAGATGAGATTCGGCAAGATGCGGTGATGGAACAAGTCTTCACTTACGTAAACGAGCTCATGAGTCGCCGGGGCGAGGCCGGATCACCAGGTACCAAAGCGAGGAGCGACTTGAATTTGGTGACGTACAATATCATCCCATTGAGCCCTGCAAGTGGTGTAAGTACGCATTTGATTCTGTTTCATCGTGCATGCACTCAGGAGAACCATTCTACAACACTTCGTTGTCGATCCTTAGGTATTGGAATGGGTTGAGAATTCAATGACGTTTGGAGACTCCATCCTGGACGGAAAGACGTCCCGAGGGCAAGTACTTGGGACCCATTCTAGGTAAGGGTGTCATCTGGCCGAACATGTCATTGTTTGCCCACAGCTACAGGTTGCAACTAACAGCGATCTGTTGCAATAGGTATTATCCCGGGGAATGGGGCCACGCCAGGTGTCGCCAGCACTACGCCCAGAGTCCTTCAAAGGAAAAACGTGAGACTTTCTCAGTGATCTACAAGTCTTGGTCTCCATCATTTCGGTTCTTCTTCATGGAGAGGTTCGGCCACAGGTGCGTCCCCACCCATCACAACGCCATGATGATGGCACAATGCCACTCACAGATCGCTTTTTCCTGCACCCCAGTTTGAAGGACTGGTATACTGCGAAAATGAGATACACAAAATCTGTTGCGAGCAGTAGCATTGTTGGTCACATCCTGGGAATTGGAGACCGACACACGAACAACATTTTGGTTTCTCAGATAACGGGTCTGTCGAATCTTTTGGTTGGTTTGAACAGCTCTATTGAGCGAGGTTTCTTCTGACTTACTTTGTGCTTCTTCCCTCTCTTTGTCAGGTGAGGTGATCCACATTGATTTTGGCATCGTTTTCGAGCAAGGAAGGGTGCGTGCTTTGACGTGAACAATTCCATCATTCTGGATCCATTTCGTTATTGATTCTGGCTCACTTTTTCTCGTGATTGCGTCAAATCGGTGGTTCAGGTTTTGGCCGTTCCTGAAGTTGTCCCCTTCCGACTGACGCGGAATATTGTAGATGGGATGGGGCCAACCGGAACGGAGGGTGTTTTTACAAAGTCCGCCGAGGCTACTGCGGCTGTGCTTCGAGAGAATGCCAATGCGCTCTTGACGATTCTGTCGGCTGTTGCCTCGGATCCGCTATATCGATGGTCGGTAAGCCCTGTAGAAGCCCGACGACGGCAGCAACTGGCGGATGACGAACAACAACCAGTGCCCAAGGGGAGACGCAAATCGGGGTCTGCTAGCATTCCGCAAACAGAATCGACGACGGGGGAGCGAAATGAAGCTGCCGAACTGGTGCTTGCCAAGATTAGGGAGAAACTTCAAGGCTACGAAGAGCACTCCGTGGAGGGACAATCCATCGAGGGGCAAGTCCAACTTTTGATCAACTCAGCCCGGGATCCCAACAACTTGTGTGTAATGTTTGCGGGTTGGGCTCCTTGGGTCTAACTAAATCTAACCATAGACAATCAAAGAGGTCGACATGGGCCAAGACGAGAAGAAGAATGGCAAGGCATCTAATACCTGTCGCTAACTAAAAAGCACGTTCTCCTACTTGTTATCGATCCAAAATTAACTATCAACAGCAACGTTGAAGCTGCTCTGCTTGGAACAGCCACTCATTACGGATGTGACACCAGAGTTCTTTCTCTGCATGTGTAGATTGTCGTTGCTCTTTTTCAGATCCACAGCAGCGTCTGTGTCTTGTCTGTATCGTGATTGTAAGTGACTTCCACACCCACCGACGGTTCTTCGGGTCGGGGTACCTCCTCGAAGCTTGACGATGCCATGTTTGGTAACGAGGCTCCGAATTGATCATTCAAATTTGCTGCCGTCCGCGCTACATTCCCCATCGACCCCGACGACTTGCTTCGTTTGTGTTTCTGCTTGGCAATGAGATAATCCCTCTTTTCCAACAACGCCGCCATGACGGCACGTCGATTGGGATGGCGTAATCGACGACAGATATCAATGGGTTGCGATCCTTGGTTGTTCCTGGACAAGACAGCTTTGGGATACGTCGACAACAAATCTTGAATGACTGGAAATGTGGCACCGGAGAAACACGCCGCATGCAAAGGCCGATTGCCGAGTTCATCCACCACCTTGGCAGTTGTCGGGTCTGCGCTAAGCAAGGCACTAATAACCGTGGGTGAGCATTGCCACGTACATGCAATGTGCATTGGAAGACAGCCTCCTGGCATCATGCGTTGCGAGACGGCTTCCGGATTGGCTTCTAGCAACGCTTCAATGACATCGACGGGTGGTTTCCTCTCCAATGCGTAGTGCAAGGGCGTCATACTGGCACTGGAAGTGAATCCCCCACGCGTCATGACACCCACTAGTTCGTCATTAGCTTCATCCGGATTGCATTCTAACCTGGCAATGACCGATTTCCAGTTGAGGTTCTTGATGAGTGTGGGTAGATCCTGACTAATGTCGACATCGATTCTGCTGCGACTACTCCCACGTCGTAGTCTATTAATGAGTCCTCCCTGATTGTTGTATTCTGCTTCTTCGCCATCTTGTTGTGGACCCCGCTCGTATTCGTCTCTGTGGAGTAATAGTAAGAGAAAACAAGTTAACACAAACACGCGATTCACCGTCCAAAACAAAACAAGTATCATCCTTTTCTTTCTTTGCTTACTCTAACAGAATCGAATGTCCCATATTAAAGTAGCGTGGATTGTCATCGAGCGTCGTGTCATCATCATTGCTGGCCAAAGTGACATCAATATCAACAACATTCGACCCAACTAGATTTCGTTGGGACGATGTTTGTTGAAACAATTCCTGCGGCGGTCGTGTCCAATACGATGGATGCTTTCGCAACGCGCGCACCAGTGGCGCTTGATGCGGCCTTCCATTTTCTCCCGCCATGACGAGTGCTTCTTCGAGCGGTGTGCGTTCCCATCGATTGCGTCCTACCGTGGCGTCGGGGTATGCCTTGAGTAGTGTAATGGCGACATTCGGGTGTGAGACCCCCCAGTGAGCGGCCAAATGCAATGGCAGAAAGCCATCCTTGTTGCGATGTCGCGCGGCTGCTGGGTACGCTCTCAATAGGAGAGAGACGCATCGGGGTGTGGCTCTTCCGGCACACGCAGTATGAAGCGGAAGCCGTCCTCCTTCGGAATCCAAGCGAATGGCGCGTGGATAGGCATCCAACATGGCATTCAATACTTTGACGGCCATTTGTTCGCGTTTGTTGGAGATGAAAATGGTTCGTCTGGAATCGGGTTGTTGTGGTTGTTGCTGCTCTTCACTATTTGGAATGGGTTGCTGCATGTTGTTGTTGTTGTTACTATGAGGTGGTTCGGCTCCTTCCTTTTTGCGTTGTGTCTGTGCGGCGGCAAAGTTTTCTTCCATGAGAATGGCGGTCATGTTGCTGTGTGTGGTGCTGGCTGTTGATTCGGAAGCGGATCGTGTGATAATGGTGGGTTTGCCCAAGAGAGAAGACGACGACGACGGTTGTGTGCTACTACTACTCGCTCGTCTACTACTCTTGGTCATTCCATCATCATCGTCGTCATCATCCTTGAGACTGGGTGGTCGCACATAACAAGACGCAAAGGACGCCAAATGGAGTGGCAAACAGCCATGACGACTCTCTCGCACTTGACAGGCATCGGGGTAAATCTCCAAAAGGAGAAGAATGAATTTGCACACGGACAAGAATGGATCTTCTTGTTCGGCGTCGGGAATGGAGCTCGATCCGGCCGATCGCAGCTTGAAACAAGCGTGATGCAGTGCCAACCGTTTGGTTCCCGCTACCTTTGTGCCGTCTTCCGCCATGGATTTGGTGCGAAGCGTCGCTCTTGTCTTGACTTCCTTGGGATGACTCTTGGCACGAACCGTTGCCTTTTCCCAATCGCCCATTTCCATGTACCAAAACAGCGGTGGAAGATCTCGTCGGCCTTTCTTGGATGGAGAAGAAGAGGCGGATGACGATGGAATCACATGATGGCTATGGAGGCTGCTGCTCGTGCTGCTGTGATGAGACACCGGAGAAGTTCCGGTTGTGGAACTACGAGTCATCAAAGGCGGCTCCATCTTTCTGTCTATTCAATGCGATCTAATCTAATCTATCCTATGCCTCACACCCATTAACCAACCACAACACACACAACCCTCGGAGGATGGGAGCAAAAAAGTATAGAAACAACAGAAAGGTCAGCTTCTTCTCAACAAAACAAATTGAATTCTCGTCTATTCTTCATTTTTTGTGGGTGTTCGGTACACTTTCTACGGGCGGACTCAGCACTCGGTACACCAGCATTCAAAGTATTCAGATACGGATATGTAGATAATTAACCTCTGTCTGGGATGCTCTCTCATCGGGTTCCGTGTGATGGATGTGGCCCTGCGACTGACCAACATGTATTCTTCAAAGAAAGATTTTTGGCCATGATTGACCTATAAAACATTCTTTCCAACCAAACCCTTCATGTGTTGCACTTGGTGGAAAATATATAGTACCTAGCTATTACCTTTCGAGCACTGCTCCAAGTTTCCAGTTGGTGGCTACACTCCAAGTGTCGATTACATGTAGTTGTCCAAGCTCTACGGTACTAGTATCTACAGTGCTGGTTTTAGCGTTGGGATTTCAGGTGAGCTCTTGCTTATTAGCCACTACCTATGATATGCATACATGTAGTGCAGCCAAAAAGACATGCATCATTCAATATACACCTGCTCAGCCAAGAAAGGACCATGCATGCAGCTACCAACCTCTATCTTCGACTTACGATTACCAGCACTTGTATCGTACAGTCGTATCGCGGAGCTCGGTATCTTCAAGTTCCCTGCACCAAACCTCAAGGAAGAAGGCACCCTATCGTACCACATTGTTATTCGACATGCTCAGCTAATGGCTGGCTACGCTACCCAAGACCGTCCCGGCCGTTGAGACGCCCTTATGTGACTGAAAAGATCGTTAGAGTGGAGTTGGCTTTTGCAGCAAAACAAAAGATACAAACCATTCTCACTCAATCATGGTCAAGATCCAACTGGCTGTTTCAGGCAGGATCCTTCTCATTGCTTCCTTGCATGCATGCCTTGTTCAGGGGGTTCACAAGTCCTTCAACGTTCTTAGAAGCTACAGAAGTGCAGCTAGCTACAGTAACGAACATGCACAGATGAGCTCTTAGATCCCAAGATGAGATGTATGGAGGTCAACCCACAACAGCTCCGCCCTTCGGTACCTAGTACCGGTACCGGTACGGTGCGAGGACCAACACTTCGTTTCTCACTGGTTGGTTATTGGTGGCTTACGGTACCGGTATGGTCATAGAAAAACTTCAGACAGTGGACCTGCCGTGGCCCGCCGTTTAACGGTATTTACAGCTCTGCTGCTTAAACAAAAAACAAATCGAGAACACTTTCAGATCGAAACGCTCCAGGCATTGTTTTCGAAGCAGCCAAGAAGAGAGCCGTTGTCGAAGGAAGCCACGAGGACCACCTGTTGAGACCAAGCAAAAGAACAAGAGAAACGCTAGCACATCGAGGCAGCCGAGAGGAGGGAGCATTGTTGTCATTGTTGCCGAAGCAAAGCCGCTGTTGTCAGTTACCAGCAAGAGAACAAAACAATGAGCAGCAGCACCATCAATCTTCGCTTTGAGACTCTTGATGGGAGCTCAGCTTGTCATGTGAGAAAGTCAAGGTTGGCTTGATCAAACCGCTACTGGCCGAACCGTTTGGCATTGATGTCGCAGAACAAGAACTCGTGTATCAAGATGAAACCAGCCAGCTCTTGCTGCCTGATGAGGCAACTCTTGGTCCCTCTCATGACCAAAAAATTCTCGTACGCCCCATGGCTCGTGAAAGGACGGTTTGCATTGTCCAGTACTCTACAGTAGTCCCAACTCAAATCACGGAAACTCAACTCACTGTCAACTGCAAAGACAAAATTGGAAGTGTCAAACACCAGATTCAAGCCCTGTTGGGAGTGGCTGTGGATGAACAGAAATTGTACTTTCACAATGTAGAGTGTGATGATGATCGTACACTCCGCTATTACCAGTTTCCCAACAATGTTCATCTCCTGTTGATGTCCAATACTCAACAACCAGAGATCAATGTCATTGTAAGGACATTGACTGGGAAAACTATTCCTGTCAAGGTAAACCCAGGAGAAACTGTCGGAATGCTCAAGATCAAGATTCAAAATAAAGAGGGCATTCCGCCCGACCAGCAGCGCCTCATCTTTGGGGGGCGACAGCTTGAAGATCAAAATTCGTTGTTCCGTTACCACATTCCTCACGAAGGCACAATTCACCTCATACTTCGTCTGGGAGGCATGATCAGTTCCTTCTCATTCAATGATATGAACGACCCCTTGGTGCGCTATCTCATGCTTCCAGAAGCAGAGCGGCAGATCGCGCCATTCCCGGTCTCCGCCATTCACGGGGGACGCCGGTTCTGTGCTTACGACAACAAAGTGTACGACCCAGAGTCCACAACGTCTTTCTCATTCAACAAAGACTGTGAGATACTTAGTGCTGGTCATCGTGGAGTGGTTGGTCAGTTTCTTGAATTCATGTGGAGCGCTAAAATGGCGAACAAGGACGGTGCCGTGGACATGAAGGTGGTACTACCTGATGATCTCTTGGTACATCTTCTTGATCCCTTTGCGGCTCGCTGCAACAAGCATCACACAGAACAGTGGAGTCCAGAGCAGGTGCTTGAAAAGCTCTATAACACTAGTCCGCATATACATCAACCCAAAATCGCCCTACGCATGACCAAGTGGCCAACAAATGCATGCATCAACTTTCACCAAGATGGACGATATGCCACCTACACTATGCAACTTGCCTTGAACGATCCCGAAGAATACCAAGGGGGGAAGCTCTGTTACTTTGTAAACAACCGACTTCATGTCTTGACTCGGCCCGCTGGTTCCCTAGTGGGCCACCATCGTGAGGTCCTCCATGCCGTTACGGCACTGACAGGAGGGGTTCGCAAGAGTCTGTTTCTGACGGACTATTCTAATGGGCTTGGTGAGAAAGATGTCATTATCGCCTCCAAAACGGATGTGGCGGCGTTTTGGGATTCAGACCTTGGAATCCCCTGTACCTACTGCTTTGTGCGATTCCCCAGCCTAAGTTGCAGTGGATGTTCCCAGAAAAACATGTGCAAGGATTGCGCAGATACATTTGTTGGCTGCCCTCCCTGTCGCATTGTTCAGATGGAATCATCTATTTCGCGCAAGCGGAAGATTGCCATGGCTGGACTTTGAAGAAGATGAATTACAGCGCCGAAGCTTGTTTCAGGCGTGGCGGCGATGCACCGAACAATCAGAATCACAGCTCGGGATGCCTTTCGCAACAAATTCAGAAGACGCTTGGGGGCGGCACAACAACTTGCAAATGATCGCCGCTAACCTAACTATTGATAGACACTCATTTTTATGTACCATTTACCTGTTCTAGCTCGACGAAGGGTTTGCTCTCACGGCATGTGGGACGGTCGGCTGCTCCTCGTCCGTGGCACATTGAACATGAACACGTCCCAACGACCTCGCTTGCCTCATTTGACAACTATTCGTACAGACCACACCTACCATATGGTACCTCTAGGATAGGGTCCTTCAATCCAGAAAGTCGGTACGAGAGGTTCCTACCGTACAGAACTCACGTCGAAACTGGAAGCAAGGCTGCGGGTTGGCCTGCTACCGGTAGGAGGCGCTGGTGTTCTTCTTGTCCACCATCTGTTGGCAATCAAATAAATGTGCAATCTGGTCAGCGATTCCTGCAAGCTACCAATCCACCAACCACATTGTTGTGGGCATCGAAGGTCAATCCTGCAATCTCCAACTGATGGGCACTTCCATCGTAGACAATGTGCTCGACAGCGTCACCGTAACCCGTTACATGGACATTGGCTTGCTTCAACAGTGATTTCACATCCTGCTCCCGAGCTTTGGAATCCGACCTCGCCAACGTCAGTACGGCCCAAAAGTTGGCTTTCACAAAACCCAAGATGTCGCCTCGTTCATACACGAGAGGGATTCCTTCGTGCCAGCCTGCTTCAGACTGTGCCACAAACTTCCTTGTGATCTTTCCAGTCATTGATCTGACACTCTCTGCCACAGTATGAAACCTTCTTGCATCGTGCGCATTTTTTCAAGTTGCAACCAGGCGATGTGGACCAACAGACTTGACAATACTCCTCCGGAAGGCTACAATTGCTGGATGCCGTCACGTTGAACCACTCCAGGCACTTTCCAATCTTCTTTTCATCTAGATGGTCCATCAAGTCTTCTCCAAACGAATGACTATCATCTAGATGCCTTCTTGCTATTTTGAGCGTTTTGGAAATGACATGCAATACCGACGGATGACTCTCCACAAAGGTTTCCAATGTTTTGTCGTCGTCATAGTGTACACCTTTGTCTTTGCATTCCATGAGGCCCATCATTCGATGCAATTGTTCCGTGGAAACTGCTTCCTGAAAGTGCGATTCCGCCTCTTCCTTGTCTCCCAATGCTGCAAATGCCAGGGCAGTGTACAAGCATTGTTTATATTCCTGCAAAGACAACTCCCACCTTTCATCCCCCGTCTCATCCTTCATGGTTTCTCCTAGCACATCCACAGCCTTTTGACTAATGTGGAGCACTCCAAGTGCTTTTTTGGTATCCTTGTGACGTGTATTGGTGAGCAGATTTTCGGCGTAGCAGAGTAGAATGCGCAGCGCATACAGCGACTCCTGCATGTGGTTAGGTTGCTTCATGATGATTCCAACCCAAGCATATGGATATGTGGTAATATCTTGGCTGGCCGTTTCCAATATTTGCCAGTAATTGTTGCGATCAAATTCGTCATCAGCGGTATGTTCCATCAAAAACAGCCGTCGTTCCGCGGGAGCAATGGCCCTGATCCGAATGGGGATCGATTCATGATATTCCAAAGATTCCGCAGCACTGGGAAGAGGTCCCTTGGTCTTTTTGGAAGTGTTCCAATAATGGTCACGGTGTTTCTTGTCGAGCTGTTGGTGTCGTTGTACTTCTTCCTCGGTCAGGGCTGCGTTCAGGTGCTGCTCGGTGCGGTCCATAGACTTCCACATCTCCTCCAGCTCCGCTACGTCCTCACCATCGTCATCGCTTACAGCATCATCTCGACCCATTTTCTTTCATGCACAACGCTGCCGGTAGCTTCAGTGAGAACAGAAAAAGATCCATATCATTCTACTCTAGAGCAAAGATATTAACCTGAGCGCTAGTAGTGCGCAATCTTAAATCACGAGCGAGACTGCGTCGTTTCATTTCGCGAAGACCATGCTGTGATTGCAGCCACCACGGTACTAGCTCTAGCTAGCTAGTAGTCTACCGCACCGTACCGTGCCTTACCTAAGAGAAGAGAAGAGAAGCTAGATGAGACGAAGTCCTGCCTAATACCTGCATCAGACTGAGCAACAGGCTTTCTTGTGATCTTTCCAGTCATTGAATTGACACTCCCTGCCACAGTATGAAACCTTCTTGCATTGTGAACATTTTTTCAAGTTGCAGCTAGGCGATGTGGACCAACAGACTTGGCAATACTCCTCTGTCTTGGATGGTGCCGTCACGTTGAACCATTCCAGGCAACTGTAAACTTGTTTTTCGTTGAGCTTGAACCAGAATTCTTCTCCAAACGGATGACTTTCATCCAGAAGACGTCTTTTAATTTTGAGTGTTGAGGAAAGGATGTACAACAACGAGGGCTGTTCACCCCCAAGCATTTCCAAGGTTTCGTCGTCGAAGTAGGTTACATGCTGGTCTTTACATTCCAACTGTCCCAAAATTCGATGCCCCTGTTCCATGTTCACGGCCACCTGAAAGTAGAGGATGGTGTTTTTCTTGTGCCCCAATGATGCAAAGGCCAGGGATGTGTATAATTTTTGCTTGTATTCCTGCAAAGACAGACTCCATCGCTCGTCACCCGTTTCGTCCTTCATGGTGATCAAAAGTTGATTGACGGCTTTTCCGGTAATGTGAAGCACATGGAGAGCTTTCTTGGCATTCTTGTGACACGGATTGGTGACTAGGTGTTCTGCGTAGCATAGAAGAATGCGTACTGCATCCAAAGACTCCTGCATCCGTTTTGGATCTTTCATGATGATTTCAATCCACGCATATGGATAGGTGGATACATCGTAGTATGTATTCTCCATCATTGCCCAATACTGATCCATGTCTTCTGGCAACGAATGTTCCATGGGAAACAGGCGCATTTCGGCTGGTCTCATGAAACTGATCCGAATGGGGACCGATTCATGATATTCCAACGATTCGGCCACGCTGGGAAGAGGTCCCTTGGTCTTTCTGGAAGTGTTCCAATAGTGGTCACGGTGTTTCCTCTCCAGATATTCAAGTCTCTCGAGCTGTTCCTCGGTCAGGTTTTGCCTAAACTGCTTTTCATATTGCTCCAGCATGTTGTAAGCTTCTTCCAACCTTTCAGCCGCTTCTTGAGGGTCTTCCTCCTCGTTGTCAGATCCAGAAGTAGACATCCTCGTCATTGGAAGTTTGTTTGTATCGGTATGGCTCTTTTTACAAGAAAGTAAAATAATGAGAAGAGGTGACTTCTTTTTGTTTGCGACCTTGTCAAAGATATTAACCTGAGCCCTAGATAGAATATTTAGTCACGAACGAGACTGCGTCGTTTCATTTCAGTAAGCGGTAAGTGGCAGCCACACAATCAAAAAGAGGCTCCCTGCATCAAACGACGCTGTTGCGATTGTCCACCATCGTCGAAGGTCAACTCGTTAGTAGAAGTTATTTGAGTTATTTTAGAAGTGAACATCAAGATGCCGAAGCTTGCAAGAGAATACAACGAGTGCGATCGTGAGTATTAGCCATGATGACATGGATGCTAGTAGTGGTGGTGTGGTGTCATCGATCTCATCTGTTATCTGTTGTTTTGTGTTTGCAGAGTGGGAAAAGGCATACCAGAAGCAGGATGCCGTCTTTGTAGCCCGAAAGCGTGCCATTGGCAATGAACGCCAAAAGCCCATGCGCTTTGTGCGAAATGTTGGTTTGGGTATCAAGACCCCTGCCGCTGCCATTGAGGGCAACTACGTGGACAAAAAGTGTCCCTTCACGGGAGACGTCTCCATCCGAGGACGCATCCTCACGGGACAGGTCGTTTCCACCAAGATGAAGCGAACCATCATCGTGCGAAGGGACTACCTGCACTACATTCGAAAGTACCGTCGTTTCGAAAAGCGTCACAAGAACATCTCGGTTCACTGCTCTCCTGCTTTCCCCGTCAAGGATGGAGATATTGTTACCATTGGACAGTGCCGTCCTCTTGCCAAGACGGTCCGTTTCAATGTCGTCGCTCATGAACCTCAGGCCACCAAGGCTGGAAAGAAATCCTTCCGTGTCTTTTAATTAAAATGCCAGGTCAACAATAGTATGAAGCAAGTGCTCCAGTTCCTCATTAGAGACTCCAACCTCTTGAACAGAGTAAATGTTCCATAATTCCAACTAAAGTGCCCTTGCTTCAATTGATAATGAAACCACAAAGAATCTAGACCACTGGATCGTTTCATGCACGCCAGCTGCTAGCAAGTACATGTAGAGCATTTCCTAAAGGTTTGAGAGAGTTCTATTCTGGATTAGGTTTTACAATACACACACTAGCTAGTACTGAGTAGGATCTAGGATTGCTTTACTAAACTCTTGGACAGACACTCTTGGATCTGCTTCAGGGCTTCCTCCTGAGTCTGCTTCAAATCGGACATGCAACCACTGTGCAAGTACTCCAGTCGGTCTGATAACTCGGAAATATCCTTTTTCAACCGCAGCTCTGTAACTGCCACCATTTGCTCAATGCCCTGAGCTTGTGCTACGGAACGTTCGTTGGCTTCTTGAGCCATCTTGTCGATACGACTCTGCAAATGGTGCACTCGTCCCCGCCACTCGTGTTCCTTCTTGTCGTCCTGTTTCTTGCGAGTCCATGAATCCTGTGACGAGCCCATGACACGAAGGATCATACTTTGAACCCGGACCAGGAAACCCCCCTTGCGCTCTGCTGCTGTATCGCCAATGTCCATCTGGCTGCGTCGTGAGGAAATGGTCTGAGCTCCTTGCGACAAAAAGGCCATCATGGCGGCAAAGACAAACACATTCACGAGGACACTCGCCATGCTCACGGCAACGTTGCCGTAACGCTGGTCCCCGGAAAAGTACCCCGCCATCTCACCGAATGCCCAGAACACCACAACCATGGAAGAGAGGCCAAAGAACACCAACGACCCACGGCTCCAGCCTTGGGCACAGGACTTGAGCCACCACCAACGATCGCTGGACAGTGATGGTTTTTCCTTTTGATGCACGAGTTGGCTCCCGTCATTGGGGATCTTTCGCAAGAGGTTTTGAAAGCAAACAATCTCGGCAATCAACATGACCCGTGCCCTTCCAAACAACATGTTGGATCTCAAGAGGCACTTTTCGTAGCTGTCGCTCGCCACGGCAATGAGAACGTTCAACAGAACAATGATAACCTGGACAGTGTGCCGTGAGTTGAGTCGATGCATGCATTCCATTCCAACTAACTGTGCACCACACAAGAACTCACCATGAAGCTATAGAAGATGAGCAATATAAAGGCGAATCTAGTCTGAAAGGTCTCTCTCTCAAAGGCTCCAAAGTCGCCAAGAAGAATGGTATAGACCCTGAAGATGTATTCCGCCTGATCGCACCGGAAATCGGGGTCGTCCATTTCTCGTGCTTCTGGATCGGAGCAATAGTCCGGGACCAACACAGTGTAGAACATTTGGCTGAACGTGAGGATCATGGTCAGAAGAATGACACCAAACGTGAGTGTATCCTTGGTGATCTGGAGGCATAGATTGACACGAAGCAAAGGTAAGTTCGTTGTTCGCAAGAAACGTAGAGACGCGAATAAGACCTGATACGCACCTGAAGAATGGCCAAGATGAATGTTGCCATTTGCATATTGATTCCCTTGAGAAGGTTCAAAACTCGCAGCCACAAGAGCCCCGTCGTGACTGCCAAAAAGTTACGAAAGGAGTGCATATCGATAATATCAAGACCATCATCGGGTCTCTGAATGGATCGAATCGCCATAATGCTCACAAAGGCAAACATGGTTGCCGTCAGGTCTGCCAAGTTCCAAAAGCTCAATAAGGCCCGGGTTCGACCAATCATTCGCATGCTAATGACTTTTCCAATTTCTCGAATGACGAAATAGAAGATCCCCGTGTTGGCAATGTAGATTGAACGCAAGACAGCGTTTGGATTCCCCTTGACCAGTAGTTTGTTCACCGCGTCACGAAAGCCATAGATTAAAAGTACAAGAAAGGCGGCATCACAGAGAATAAACAAAACCGCGAACGGTCTTGCAATGATACGATCCATGACCCTGCGAACTACCATGGTGGTTGCCGCCTCACCCATCTTCTTTTCCCCCAGCGCCATTAGAGACGGCACAAAGTCTTGTAGGTAACTGATCTCGGTGTGGAAATCATCCCGCAGTCGTTCCGCACGATTAAGTCGAGCCGAACTGGTTGACTTGGCCAGTTTGGAACCATTGTTTGTCGATGACGATGATGAAGACGACAACGTTGAAATTTTTTCACAAGTTGCAAGGTTGGACACGATTTCCAGGTAGTCAACAGCTCGATCCGAGACCCTTCTTTGATTGCATCGCAACATTGCTGGCAACCAACCCCCGACAGAAAGTTTGCTCATGAGAACGCGACGCATAATAGTTGTGGAGAGGGCGAACTCCCGATCATGGTCGTTCTCGATGAGCAACACAAGCTTTACAAAGTCCGGAATCGAGGCAATGTTGGATACAATTTCTTCCTGGATTTCATCGTACGTGAAGTCATCCATGCTCTGGAAGAATGATGTATGATCCATGACATGATCGAACGAATCCACCTCCTTGATAGACTTTGGTGTCTTTGCTCGAATGTTGTTGCGTCTCGAAGGAGGGGGAGTGGGCAAAGCATTGGAGGACGATGATGAAGCGAGCTTGTCGAGTCTTCCCATGATTGCAGACAGCATTTTGAGAGCAAAGACCAGTTGACTTGAAACGCAAACATGAATTGGAAAGCACCTCTTTCGTGCCGGGCCTTCGCTCGTGTTTCGGGTAGCTCCGGGGGTTTCTTTGCGACCCGAGGAAGGGTCTTGACTCAATCCAAGGCTAGTTGACTTTTCGGGTGGGGATTGGAGTGTACTGCCGTCCATAGCAGCCGCCGTAGAATGCCTCTTGCTTCCAATAAGACCGGATGACCTGGCAATCACGGCCGTGGACCGTAATGCGTCCAAGACAACCTTGGGTGCGAAACTGTCTCGTCGGCTGGTTGCTGCCATGTGTACCATGGAATCGTATGATTCAATGATCCACTCGTTAATGCACCGCTCAAAGGGTATTTTGCCATCATTGTCACGAGACATGGCCGCACGAGGATTGGCAACCAATAGAAAGTCAAGGATAAAGTTTTGCACAATCAGTTCTCGTGAGGCATCCGGAGTGTTGGAGAACGATTTTGGCGTGGCAATGTCTGGCAACCAAATGTCGTTTTCCTTGTCCGCTGCGATAATATTGTTGGCGTTTGAATCCAAATGTTCGGCAATAGCGGTATTTTCCGAGACTAGGTGGAGCGGAGTACAACCTTTTCCATCCGAGACTCGTGCAAAGTTGAGAATGTCACGTCGTGGCAATCGTAGATTCAGCAGTTGGGATCTTACTTGCTGTAGATCTTGGACCGTTTTGGCTTGATTGCAGAGTTCATGGAGCTTGGTGGGTGGCCGGTACGGCGCCTGAAAGGTGGATCTAATCCCCGGAGAACCATCGAGACGATTGATAAGAAAGTTTGTCTTGTCGTCCGCTTCATCCGTGGAAGAAGAAGAGGAAGCTGTGGTAGTGTGGGAGTGCTTTTGTTCCCAGGTTTTGTTGGTAGAGTGCTGTTGGAGTTCGTAAGACCGAATATCATTGAGAATGCTGGCAGCTTGGGTGGTTGTTCCTAGTGTCCGGTTTTCAGTCAAATCAATTTCTGGTTCCAAGTTGTCATCCTTGTCTATCTTTTTCTTGACGTTGTTGGTCTTGGCATCACGATGATTGATGACGTCGTTGTTGGAGTTTAACAGACACGACGTTCGATCCATTTCGCTAAATTCGTTGAATGTGCTATTTGTCATCCCTCCAAACGAATTGAGTCCAATGGTATTCCCAGCAGAGAGTCCCTTGCCTCCTTCTTCTGTGAGACACAAGGACGGAGACAGGGAAAACGACATGGACCCATTAGTATCAGGTGATACCCCTCCTGCTCGACGACGCAGCAACTTGCTCGGAGAAGTGGCCATGCTATTCGAAGGATTCAAGGCACCTCCAAGACCACACATAAGCCGAGTTTCCACTCCGCTTTCACTAACGACAGAGATATCCACCTCCTCCAGCATGCTCGTTCCTTCCTCGTTATCATCGTCGTCTTCGTCCCGACTCGAATCCATCATCATCATTCTCATCATCTTGCCAAATAGTATTGATGCCGCCCACCCAAACAACCAAATGAAATGGAAAGCAAATCAAGCTACTAGACTAGTAGAGTAATAATAGAATCGAATCGTTTTTTGGAATACTAGTAATGGTTTGAACTCAAGTCAGTTGGCACCAAAGGCCCCAGTCCATACGATGTACGATGTACGATGTACGAGTACGAGAACTGTCGATCTACTAGCTAGCTACTGCTTACTGTAGCTTTGACTTCACAGGATACCACCGGTACAGTACCACCTGACATAAAAAAATTGAAGCAAGAGATTTGGTTTGAATGGATTTTGTGGACCTGGGTGGCAACGGTGAGTTTCCCCCGGCGCCTAGGAATCGAATCAGATCTGTTGGCTTGGAAACAAGCCATTCCCAGAAGTTGGGTTTTGGGGCGGTGTGAGTTGTGTGGGGGACCTTCAAGTGACAGTCCAGTCCAGCCCTTGTACCATCACAAACCAACCCAAAGCCAATCCATCCAAGATGTAACTAGCTAGCCCCCCTAATCAAACTGCACACTAATGGATCTGTCTGCAGAACATTGATTCAATACTATTTTGGATGCTGTGCCCTATGCAAGATCCAAAAGCCTGTTTCATCAATACAGTTTATAGATCTACCAGATTCACATAGCAGCGCCACCATGCTTCCATTGTCAAACTGTGCTCAGTACTCGGCTACCATGATTTCGCAAAAATAGCCATTCGAGAAGTTCCCAGATTGAATCATGGTCCGAATTGAATGCAGTAAGGAACGTCTAATCATGTCATAGGCAGCCACCCTCCCATGCATATTGAAGATTTCCAGCTGCCTCACCTTAGCAGCCAGCAGCCAGCAGCCAGCAGTACAGCAGCATGTATCAGCATTTCATGGGCCCATGCTCACGGGCCCATTTCAGGACATTTGTATGGCCATTCATTTTGGCATAGATAGCAGCTGATCTGCATTTGACATCCCACGGGCACCCTTGCTAACAGGCCCATTTCAGGATGTTCAGATGGCCTCCCTCGAGGGCAGCCCTGCATGTTGATGCATCCCAAGCACACTTATTCTCACGTGCATATTGTAGGAGCTCCAAATGGCCTTCCTTAGCAGCATAGAAACATGTATGAACATCCCAAGCACACCCATTCTCATGTGCATATTGTAGGAGCTCCAAATGGCCACCTTTGGCAGCATAGTAACATGTAATAACACCCCAAGCGCACCCATTCTCATGTGCATATTGTAGGAGCTCCAAATGGCCACCTTTGGCAGCATATGCACATGTGCTTTCCCCCCAAGGACAGCCATTTTCATGAGCATACTTCAACATTTCCAAATGGCCATTTTCTGCAGCATAGCGGCATGACTGTTCGTCCCAATGGCAACCATTATCTCTGGCCCACTCCAGGACTTCCAACTGAACACCGATTGCAGCACAGGCACATGTCCATTCATCCCAAGGGCAACCATTATCTCTGGCCCATTTCAGGACTTCCAAATGACCACCCTTGGCAGCATCAGCACATGCATTTGTATCCCAAGGACAGCCATTTTCTCTGGCCCATTTCAGCATATTCAGCTGTCCAATCTGTGCAGCTTTGCGGCATGTTGAATCATGCAAAGGACAGCCATTCTCATGGATAAATCGAAGAACATCAAGACATCCACCCTCAGCAGCCATCTTCGAAACATCCTCATCCAATGGACAGCCATTTTCATGTGCCCATTTTAGGAGCTCCAAATGGCCACCTTTGGCAGCATTAGCACAAGTCCATTCATCTCATGGGCAGCCATTCTCCCTTAGCCATTTCAAAACATGCAGATGCCCAACCGAAGCAGCAACTTGGCATGTTTTTCTATACCAAGGATATCCTTTTTCATGTGCCCACTGAATCACCGGCAGAGAGCCCAGTTTGGCAATTGTGGTGCAAGGACCATCATCTGGTGACTTCTTTGTTGAGCATTTGTAGTTGTTCCAGTATTCAGCACATGACACATTGTAGAATGCTGCAGAGAAGAAAGTATCTTTGTTGGTTGTTGATCGCTCTCCAAAATCTGTCCAATGGTCGCGTTTCCTGACTAGAGGAGGATTCTTGACAGTGTCACAGTATTCTTGATAGAGCTGTTTCCACTGCTTGTTGACACTGCCTGCAAAGGCATACTGCCCCATCCCCAGAGCGGGAAGAACCTTACCAATCCAAATGTCCTTGTGGTCCAGCAGCAATGAAATGTTTGAACTGGTAGCACTGGTATGATCCATTGTCGGTTTCAAAGCAGGAACAGGGGGGTTTAGAATAGGTAGATTCATGGATGCATCCGCCTTGCTGTCATTGGTAGAGGACATGACGATCTTCTGCACTAGCTAGCTAGCGATTCAGGATTGTTGCTTTTGCTTTTGTGTGTTGCAGAGATTATCCACTTTTTGTGTTTCGTAGCGTGGAGACGGATGCCCATCAAGTTCGTTGACACCACGCTACGGTACGTTGTCGTTGCCTTGGAGCAGCGAGCAGCACTCGGACTCACTGTACCACGGTCTCGAGCGTCGAGCGTCGAGAGTGGTTCTTCGATCGTGCGGACGATTGCTTCCTCTTCGTGAAACGTGGAACTTTCTCCGTTAGGATTGAGGGTATCAAGTATCAAGGCCTTTTCAATTGACCACCGAAACTGAGCAGAGGCACAACAACCTTGGAAAGGTGAGCTGATGTCTCCATCACCTCTACTATTGATAGACTACAGAGCAAAGCATCTCTAGCCAGAGCTAGCTACCTGTACTTGCTAGAAGCTATCCAGTAGACTAGCCAGATATTAGACAGCCGGTTAATTCATGGGCCAGCCACATTGATCGCATGAAGAAGTCTCTTGATCAGGGTATTCTCTGTTAGCGTTCGGAAGAGAAGCGAGAAAAGTGTTCTGTGGAGTCAAGTCGAGTTACTACCGTGTGCTCTTCGCAAGCCAGGGTACAGTAGTGTCTCTATCTTCTTGATTATCTTGTCATTTTAGTCATCAAGATGAAGAACGGCCACCGCAAGAATGGTTCGAGTAGTAGGACGACGACAACAACCAGCATTCGACGCAACAGTGACTCTGCCAGTGTCTCGAGTTTGAGCGAGTTTCATAGTGCCCGAAGTGGCGATTCCTTATCTCGATTCCCCTATCATCATCACCATCATGAAGGATCCAAAGGCTCCGGCCGTAGTCAACGCCGTGGAGCTCCGCAACGAACTCGATCTCGATCGTTGGATATTGTGGGAGGGGATGACGACGATTCCATGGAGTTCAATAACGACAATAGTGATAACAACAACTCTCCCTACCACAACTCTGGCACGGAAGGTCGTCATGTGCGTCGGGGACGCCGCAATACCAATAATTCCAGTTTGGCGTCCTCTGCGGCCTCAATGGAACTGGACGAATCAGCAGCCAGTGTCCTCATGTTACAAGAATCCTCCACGTTTCCAGAACTATTGCAAGGCGATGAATTGCAACAAGCCAGTGGCTGGAATTTCGCCATGGAACATCGGATATTCCTCAAAGCCGTACTAGAGTTACTGGCACAACGCGACAAGGTCGCCACCGAAGTGGGCATGAATGACCCAAACGTCTTGAAATCGGGGCCACTCAAAAAGGCATCGCACTTGATGCGGGGGATTTGGAAGGTCAAATATATCGAGATACGACGGGGAATGTTTTCCTATTACGAAGATGCGTCCAATAGAAACGCAAATGAATCATCGAACTTGTTGCGCAAAAACATACCACTCGAAGCCAATGCCTGTCACTGTCGGGCGGTACGCTTGCATCAAAAGGCTTGGAATATCACTCCGCGTGGCGCCATTTTCGAATTGGCCATTACTGGAAGACCCAAACGATTATGGATGGCCAATTCCAGAGAAGAACGACAGGCGTGGATACAGGCCATTCATGATGCCATGGTGGGAGGTTCCGTCACACGAGGAGGGAACATCAATCAAAAGACACAAGAATCCAAAATGTCACCCTATAAAGAGGATATCAAAAAGTACCAAAAAGTACAGGGAATGCTGCGAAATGCCAAGACCAAGGAAGACTACGTCATTGCCTTGAGAACTATTTTCCGACATGATCTCAATGTACCCGTCAAAATCATTATTGAACAGACCGAACAAGAGAGCAAACCCAACAGCGACGTCAAGGGTGCGTTTCATGAAGGAGACGTCAAATTTGGGGTCGATCAACTCTACAAAGATCTGCTGCGAGATACCTTGAAAATCAACTCGGAATTGTACAATGGCAATAGTGGACATGCCCCGGAACGCATCACGGGAGACCTGGCGCGGCGCATTCTACTCTGTGGCCGCCGCGACGACGACACTACTACGGCTAGCAAATATGACATGTCCGAATCGCAGGCATTGGCATATGCCCGGGATGTCCTCTTGTCGGGGAATCGGACCCGCAGTGGCGGTGATGCGTACTTTTGCGTCGACACACTATGCAAAAATGAAGAGCTCGTCGTCTTGGTCCCGAGCTCGATGGAGGCCGAACCCGTCTCTATCACAGTTAGTCGCGATGACGATGATGATGCCATTGGAAACGATTTGCATTCCAAAAGTGGGTGGCTACGAACACGACGAAGGACTCGCAATGCCTGGGTCAAGGCCTATTTTGTCCTTTCGGAAGGGACGCTTAGCTTTTACGAGCACGCCCTGCCGCGACCGCATGGATTGCAGGGGCAGCTAGCCATTTCCGAAGCTACCATGTCCGTTGCGAGAGAAGAACAAAAGGGCAATGGCTTTGTCTTGACCATTGTGGCAAAGGACAAGGTGGAGCGGCAACTCTTGTTCGAATCCGAAGAACGTCTCTTGGTCTGGGCGTATGCGCTCGAGTGCGTTGCCAAGTCCAAGGGAGGAGCCGCACCCGCCACTTTGACAAAGGCAATGAAGGGTGTCATGGCAAGGATGCCAAGGGTGTCCATCGTGGGGGTCGTCGGAGCGAATCCAATAGCCATCAATCCCAATCACCCGAGATCAGCGGGCAACTTTGCGGAGGACACGGCGATGGAGGGCGCCAGTCTCGCAGAGGCGGCTCTGAAGGAACACGTGGCCAATCTGGGCCTTGATTTCAAAGACTTGGGAAGCCGCCTTGCAGCATTTGCCAACCAATCATCACCCACCGTAAAGGTAGCGATTGAAGCGGGGACTGTGTACAAGGTTTGTACGTTGGATCCCGAAGGCGTCGAAAGCAAGGATACCTGGGCAATCATTGAGGCGACATTTCTTCAGGATTTCCGTGTGAGTGGTGGACCCAATGGACGGATCATCAGGGGTCAAGAAACGGTTCGAATTGATGTTTCTCGGTGCTCGGCACCGGCATCATTGCCTTCGGTTCGTCGCATGTCAACCGAGGAACCAACAACAGGTCGGCAACTCCCAATACCAAAACTTTTACGCACCTTCAGCGATGATGTTGAATACAGGGGCAGCAAATCAAGAGCAAGGAACACATAGATAGTCACTCGCATGTAACCCATTCATGTGTATAACTAGCTTGAAAAGTTCGTCTATTGTATTGCTGCTTCCCGAAGTGAATGCCGTGTTGGGTTGCTTTTTGTGCCCCAGAGTGGAGTCCGGGATTGGTTGAAAAAGACGGTGGAAACTTTGAAATTTTATGGTTTGATTCTTTCGTCCTCGATAGAAATTCATGTTTCGAGTTTCTTCATGTTTCGATTTACAAAAATAGTTTCAGAAACAAAGTCCAACATGAAACAATGTGAAATAAGTCTTATTTGGGACACCCTAATTTGAAGGTGTTGCAACCACAAAGAGCTCCACAAAGCGTCTGGCCCAAGCAAGTGATAGATTCATATCTTACTTTTGATACGGTACCTACCAACAAGATGCTTCGAGGGTCCAGGAACCTCTTGGGAAGGTATGGTGGTGTCCCCATGGCCGCCAACACCACCACCACAAGTCCATTCTCCTTAATATTGCCATCCACCCCCACCACCACCACCATTCGCTACAAGCACTCGCATCGACAAATCAAGCGCTTTCAAAACCATCCGGCTCGATTGAGGGTCGAAAAACGAATGGGAATTGATCGAACGCCCCTTCCCATGGATCCACCCAAATATCCACCCGTATTGGAACCCATCTTTTTGCCCAATGGATGGTCGCCTCCGCCCCAACAAACACCAGACTATCCCTTTGGCGTCGCCCGCACCAAAAATAAACCACACGATGCCATTGGGTTCTTGCCCGTATATTCCAATTTCCGGTGAGTAGAGTACCGTAGGATACCAAACAAAAACAAAACAAAAAGAGAGAGAGAGAGAGAGTGGTAGGAATGATACTGTGTTTCATCATGGATGATTATTGGTATACCAAAGGACGGCTATTTTTGGTTGCATATAATCCTCACTTACTTTCTTCTTATGATGGACCTCCACTTTTCCTGCCAAATCAATAAATTACGCTACCGCACTACAGCAAGGACGGGGCCAGGGTAACCACTCGCGTCAAAAAGGTCACGGGTGATCGAGACTTGTTCATTCGAGAATTGCGGTCTGTATTGGAGTTGCCGCCACCCAAAAATGGCAATGCTCGATTGGATCCTATACGAGTGCGAGTGGGAGGTACCATCGAAGTCAAGGGCAACCGAACACGAGAAATCAAGGCATGGTTGGCAGGGCTTGGATTTTAAAAATACCGAGTTGTTTATTCATGGATTCTTGTCAATGTGCTAGGAAAACCATCCATTCAAACAAACAATCAGCAAGCAAGCTAGTATTAGTTACGGGTATCGAGACTGTACCGTACTTGATATGAAGAGAACATGGAAGCGAAACGAGTTCGCAGTTTGCAAATGTTTTAGATCCCATTACAACACCTACTTGCAGCAGCTCAGCTGGGATCTGTCTTTTAATCAATCTAGAGTGCCGCTTTGGCGACCCTATCAACACTTCCATGCAGGAGTTGGTGTCTATCGTACAGCTCCAGATTGGACTGGATAGTTACTAGTAGTACCGGTATCAGTCTTCCTCAAAGTGTGTCGTCGTCGAGCCTTGACTCTGGAGGGGCTTGAGACTTCTTCAAAACCGAATTGCACCTCAACCCGTGTTTCCAAGATCATAATCCAAACAAGGTGCTTCCAAAGGGGGAACATTGGTACCGGTACATGTATTCTCTCAAGCGGACCTCAACCGGCTTTCTAGCTAGCTAGTACGAGTCTAGTAGAAAGCTTGTAGCAAACCCACATCTCTCCAAGCAGTCAGCAGTCAAATACCCCAGCCACCTTTCTTGGTTGTCACTGTAGACGAGAATACCCGAGGCGGCAAGACAAGGAACTCACACGAAACTTGGATGAATGTTTTTTAGGTTGAAAGGGTTGTCTATGTATGTAGTCTTCTTGTCTTTTTAGCAACTTGAAACGGTTGAAAAGTCCAACTCTTTGTACAAGTAAATTTTTGGTGTTCTTGCCGCGATGCTTGTCTAATCAAACTCTCGTTTGGCATCGTACAGGGAAACGAATGCGATGGAACCAAGAAGGAATACGGCAGCATTCAACCCGTAGACGACACTCCAATCTTGTTGCGTATAATCCAAAATCTTTCCAGTCAAAAACACTCCAAAGGTTCCCGTCATGACAGCTGGTAAACTGGTGATGGAGTACAGCAATCCGGCCCACTTTTCCCCAGCCTTTTCCTGGTTTGCTGAAAGGTAACCAGCACTGGAGGACAAAACGGCTTGTGAGCGGCAAGCTGCCATCATGATGCTCTTGTGATCACGCAATTCCCTTGGACTTACCTGTTCCATGCCATGAGGCCGGTGGTACTCGTCAGTAGCAGTTGAGCCACCCACGGCTGGTCTGGAATATGCGAGGAAAGGGTCAAGAGTGACACAGACGGTATGAACAACGCAGTCCCCTGGAATGCCTTTCGAATATTGGTAATGGCTTGGACTCGTTCCTCTTCGTCGAGGTCATCGTCAAGCCGTTGCAGCAAATTGTCGGAGAGGGAACCCGCTAGCAATGCACCCAGAGCCCCCGCTACACTGGGCAATATGGAGAAGAGTGCCGATTCTTTGACATTGAGTCCGTACTGTTCCGAATAAAAGGTGGGCGACCACGCCAAGAGATTGTAGAGCCCCCAATTGTTGGCGGCATGAGCAAGCAGCATAGCCCAGGCCCCTTTGGATTTCACAAATCCCATCCATGGAGCCTCCTTGAGGGTTTCCATCGACTTGGTGACTTCTGCCATGATATTATTGGGTTGGGTTTCTTCCGTTACAGCAATGGCGGCTGTGGGCGTCACATCCACCACCAATGGTTCCTTCAAAGAGTCGTTGCTGTCGGGAGCATCCTTGGCGAGGGATAACCAGGGGATCAACCAAAACAGTCCAAGCCCTCCATAGACCAAAAAGATATACCTCCAATCTCCGAGATAATCAATGACCAGAGGCGAGATGAAGTACGCCCCCACTGTTCCCGCATGAAACCCGGAAAACACCGTGGCCAAAGATCGGGACTTTTGTCCGGTGGTGGTCCAACTGGAGAGGAGTGTTTGCAAAGTCGGCAACACCACGGATTCTGCCGCACCCACACTGGCTCTTGCCAAGAGCAGGGGTAGCATAGTAGTCGCCCCCGCGGCCGCGGGCGTGACAATGGTGGCCAGACTCCACACCGTAATCCCACAGGCCATGACTATACGGGGTGACATGGTGGCCACAATAATGCCTGCCGGGACAATGCCCAACCCGTAGCCCACACTAAACAGAGATGACACGGTCCCCTTCATGGTTTCGGAGTACCCAAATTCGGCACTGAGGGGTACCATGGCCACCGACATGGCGACCCGGTCCAAGGCACTCAGAAGAGCCACACCCCAGCAGAGGAATAGCATGATATTCTTCATTTGTTCCTGCTCGTCTTGACTGTCGTTCACAGCAGTAGATTCCAGGGAAAGCTCTGGCATTTCTGGAAAACTTTCAGTTAGAAGAGCCGTGGTATCATTGGAGATGCTGCTTTGGACTATTTCCTCTTTCGCCACAACCTTGGTACTGTAAAGGGGTATCCTGGAGACAAGGCATTTCGAGTGGCAGATATTACTATTGCATATTGCTGCTGGCTGGATGGCTCTTTGTGTCAGGCGTTGACTCTGAAACCCTACAGTTGAATAAAGTAAAACTAGCAAGACCCCTACATGGAGGAAGTGCCTTGTCGTCGATAGCAACATGGTTGTTGTCATTGACCGAGAGAAAAGGAAGGTTTGAGGGTTTGAGGCAGACAATGAGATTCGTTTCTATGCTACCCCCAGCCAGAATCGAATCTCCTTGCGGACACCCCAGCTCACTTACTTTTCATTGGCCACCGTCAGTCTTCTTCGTCCCAGAAGCGCCACATTCACTGCTTTCTTCTTCAGCTGCTCCTATTGTCAAAGACATGTTGACTGTGACAGTCAGTGCAACGTGGTCGGTATGTGATGCGATGCAAGGCTTTCGTCATGATTGGCCTTCTTCTCCCTGAAGATCGTGTCCCGAAGTAAATTGACTCAAATTCGACTCATCCATTCGTCACTTAACTGTATCCACGTCTCAGAGAGTCAAAACCGCGGCTCACATTTTCGGAAAAGATCCTTCTGCTTATTGCCTTGACGGACCCTTTCATTACATTTTAGATGCTGTATTTATTTACTTGTACATGCATTGCTAAATAGCTTTTATCTATTCCGCGTTATTCTCATTACGAACTGGCTCTGGCATACGGTAGCTGCTGTATCTACTCTTCTTTTGGCACATCCATATCTGAAGGCTCGTCCTCGGTCACTTCCTCGTTGGTTGGAATGGGACATGCCTCTACCATTTTCGTGGCACCATCCGATCGTAGCGTCAACCCGACAAAGACAATCGCTGCAACGGCCCACCCCGGCACGAGCTCGACTGCGTGGTATGATGCCGGAAAGGAAGGATCCACAAAAATAGCCCCCACTTTGGCACTCAAATAGAGGACTCCAAAGCTTTTCAATCCATTTGCCAACAATCGGTATTGCTGGTCCAGGTGCAAGGCACCCCGTTCAGTGGCTTCCTTGAGATCTAGAGAGGTCACGGCGGCCAACAAGGTCCACGCCGGAAAGGCTCGGGCCAAACGACGGCCCGTCCACGACGGAATGACACTGGTGGGATGCGTCGACACCAATTGCAATCCCGTGAAAAACAAAAAGCCACTGGCCAACACACTGTATTTGACCTGGACGGGATCGTCCCGGTTTTGCGGCGCCAAACTCACCAATCCTTGGGCGACCCCATCGCAAATCTGTTGGGGCCACTGAAGAAGACCTGTCGAGGCTGTCTTTGCCCAAATTCCACCACAGACGGTGGCACCCAATCCGTACGCGGCCATCAGTCCCTGCTTCATCATGCCTTGATAGGCTTGATGGCTCTGGAGCGGATCCGTGCCCGGAATTTTGGTAATGAGCGGGGCTTGCCACACCCACAACGCACTACCAATTCCCGCCGCCGCCAAGGCCAAATTGTGGCGTCGTGCCGTGTTACTTTGGAGTTCGTTCTTGCGACAGGCCCGGATGAGAGTACCATAACTGGTCAAAATCAGGGGCGCCGCACTCAGAGCACCGATCCGGGCAAAAAAGCCGTGTTGCCAAGTGGGCATCAGGGCCCCCATGGGTTGATTGGACCGAATGGTCGTGTAGACGACCGTCGACCACGCGGCCGTAGTCGCGATACCGGCGGCGGCGTACAAGAACTTGTAGAGAGCCGGCACTTTGGGGGAAGACCCGCCCCTGAAACTGTCGAGGTCAGTGATAGTGGAACTGGTTGTCTCCTCCGCTTCCAGGAGAAGATCCTTGTGGGTAGTGCTAGACTTGTCGGCAAAGGAAAGAAGAGCACGGCTAAAGCCAATACGAAGTGGTCGCCGCATGTTATGCATGACGGCCGTGGCGGATACGGTAGTGACAGTGGCCAAGGCCAAGAAGAGGGCGAGTTGGAGAGGGCGGAGCATCATGCTACAGTTGTGGCTGGATTGTTCCAGGATATTTCAAGGCGAAGAAAAACCAAGAAACGCTAGAACTTAGAACTTGTCGTTTGCTTAAATCAACAAACGCTTGAACTTGTCGTTTGTTTCTGTTTCTCCTAATGCTGATGATCGCTCTCGCTTGCTACGCGGGTAGTCTACCCTTCCGTCTTTGCGTCGGTGCTACAGTACCATTAGTCTACCCATTGTTGTCTTCGGTCTTGGTCGAGTGCCTTGACACTTGTTTTGCGAGGCAAAACGCACTTGCCATGCAAGTACGATTTTGAAATTTTATTTTGACTCAATTGTCACTCATCCATTCGTCACTCAACTGTATCCACGTCTCAGAAACTGTTGCCGGCAGGCATCGTGGGCTTCCGAAAAGATCTTTGACAATTCCTGCCCACTTTTATCACCGCCGCAACAAGGAACAAACAGAAAGGAACAAGTAAAAGATACCTGACTTGCAGCAGCTACTCTTCGCAATGTTACGAGCCGCATTCCAGATTTGATGGCTCTTGAGCCTTGTAGGGTCACCCGAGGCATTTGCTACATGCATTTTTCCATGGCCGACAATAATCTTCACAGCTTTCTGCTCCATGATATCCGAGAACTCGAGAGTTCGGCCTTTATCCGCGACCCCAACACGACAGTGTGGGTGTATGTCGATGGGAGTACCCGAGGCACAGAATTAGAGAATGTGGTAGACATGGATGGCATGCTCATACCCGACAATTTCACAAACGCACACATTTTGCAATTTATCCAAGATTCCTTTGTCCTAGTTCAAGATCTAGGCGAGGTCAACTCGGATGATCCCGCCACTATTGAATTGTTCCTTTCCACGGCTCTTTCTAGCTGTGTGGAGAAAAGACAAGAGCAATTCATGCTCCTCATGAGTTCCCATGGATCGGGATATGGATTTGGAGGAGATGAAGTGCATGCCAGGAGGAGGCGATTGGTGGCCCGAAATCAAAACATTGCTGCAGCGATCGGAAATGCCCTAACTCTAACCGATGGTGCCCCTGAAAAATTGATCGTGTTGGCATTTGATGCTTGTTTGTAAGCGAGCTTGGAATCACTGAAAGATTATCGAGACGTTACCAATACATGGCAAACGGTTGTGGAAACTTTTCATCCACGTGGGACAAAAACTACTACCTCTTGGTTGATGCAGCCGACGAATTTCTAGATTTCATGTATGTCTACAGAGAGGAGAATGGGGTCAACAAAATACCCGTGCTATACTTTCCCCCAGGCGTCAACGAAGATACCAAATTGGAAATCCAAACTCAGATGGAGAGCTTCAACTTTACCATTGAAGCGGCCGAGGCAATGGGAGGGCTATGGAGTGACCTTCTGTTCGACCCCTTGAGTGTTCAGACGAATGACGCTGGAAACTTGACAATTCCGTTCGATCTGGTGACCCTCTACACTCCTGGACCTGGAGGTTCCATCGCAGAGACGGACAAGGCGGACGGAGGTTTCCTTGTCCCGGTCCTCTACGTGGAGGGTTTAATTGCTGGGTTTCCTTTTTCCGTCCTCCTTGGTGGATTCTGGAACACTATTATCGAGTGGAAACAAGATGTGGGGTTGGCACTGTCCCCGATTCCTGCAGAGGAGACCGCTGCCGGGCTCGGCGTTACATTCTCAGTGGTTGACTTGGTAGCTTATGACTTTGTGGCAGAAGGGGAAGAGCCAAAAACCCAATTCAACTACTTTGTCATTGAACACGCTCCAGATGGGACACTGCAATCCATCGAAGGCAACGACCCCGACCCTGGAGCAGATTCTTCCGCTGTCAGAGTTGCAAATGTGATTTTGCCCGCATTCTTGGTGGCCTTGACGTCAGCTTTCATTCTCTAGTTTCGAAGGGCAAAGCTATGAGCGAAACCTTTTGGAGAACTGGATCATCTGCCACCACCACCACCATAACACCCCACCTCTACAAAACATAAAAAACAAAAGATGAGCCCACGGCCGACGAAACACCAGAAACAAAACCAAGTAAGTTTGCATATCTATTTCAGATTGTTTGCAATCCAACGTCGGAGCCTAGCAAGCTGGGGCAAGCAGGTTACGCGTACTAGCTAGGTCCTGTCTCTGTAGTTCAGGAGGGACTGCATCCACTTACCCACCCCTTCTCCCCGTTTGCGTCTGCCATTCATCCCTTTTTGACTTGACTCACTGCAGAATTGGGATGACCGGTTGATATCACAAGCAAACATCGAACCAACTAGAAAACCGTTTGACCTTCTTTGCGGTGGAACCCCATCCAACACAACGATAGCTAGCTAGACTATCTTGTCACTAGATGCAAGACTTTGTGTCCCCACCCATAGACTTCTTTGTTGTTTTCAAACATTCGCATCAATTCCTCACAGAATTGCTGATGCAGCTCTTTCGTCATGACCTCTTCTTGTGAGGCGTCAATTGGAGATTGTTGTATTTCTGCAGGCAGTTGTATGGCATCTCCCATTATATAGAATGCTTTTTGTCGAAAGGGAATTGGCAATCCCGAGGCACCATAGAATATGCAAATGCCTATCCGCAGCTTCAAGCTTAGAGCCTCCAGCCATTCCGGCAACCGCACGCGTTTGAACCATTTGGTCGCTCCAAAACAGTACACGGGCATAAGAGGTATTTTGTGTTGGATTGCCATCCGGACAAAGCCATTGGGTATAATTGCAAACTCATCATCAGGATGAGTCAATTGTCTTGGATACCCTTCAAACATTTCTGGAATCCCACCTGGAAGGAGGGCGAGCCGAGCTCCATCTGTCAGAGCTTCATGAACGGCTGTGCGTGAGACATCACTGGACAACCACGAACAAGTAAGGAGTGAGTGAGGCAACCTTGAAAGAGATCCTTTAATCTGATCCGTCCAACTAACTACTTACACCGTGTTAACAATGCTAACAATGTCTCTGACAACAGGAAATAAATTGGTGGCTGTGGCAATGGCAATCCTTACCCTTCCAAAGGCCTTTTCTGCCACTTCTGGAATTCCAGCCAGTCCAATAGAAAATGGAAAAATGCCATGAGGAACAATGGCAGTAATGCTTTGTGCTGACTTGTACTCCTCGTGGGCTGCTGATGCTGCTAGTTGTGCTCGACTGTCCTTCCAGACTTCCAGTGCCATGAACTGACACCACAGATGCCATATTTTCCATTTGTTAAATCCAATGTGTTTACCAAACCAAGGACGCCGTTGAGGACCTGCCACAAACAAGGCAGTCAGTGCAAACATCAGGGCCCCATAGAGAGCCTTTCGTCGCTTGTCCTTGACTGCCTTCCATCTCTTGTAGGCCCACACATAGCAAGCTGGAACCCATGCAAGACTTCCAATCAAGACCAGACTAGATCCTGTCAGGATTGCTTGTTTCTGCCATGTCCAAGGATCACCAGGCACTTGCAGGAGCACATGAGGAGGCTTGGAAGGAGATGGGTACAGAGAACAGGGTACTTGGGGCATGATTTCGGATCATTCATTCAAAGATTGCGTGTTGTGTCAAACATCGAGAATAAGATGTTCTGAACGGTAGAGGGTTACGGACTTGCTCGGGTAGAGGGGGTAGATTTGAGGTTAATGTTAAAAAGTACTTTGCCTTTTTGAATAAGAACACGTTGTTTACCTCGCCTACCTGAACTTCAAAGATGTCTTGCCGAACTGCTCTGCTAGCTAGCTAGCAAGCTAGTGTAAAACTTGGGTAAGTTTAGTGGGTTTCAGTTCGTCTATCTGAAAGAGAAAGGAATGCGATGCAGTTGCTGTCAAAGTTTTGGATATCGGATTCCCTGCTGAGAAGGTAACTTGAAGTTTCACTAGCTGGGATTCAGATTGCCGATGAGTCGAGTCAATCTAATACCTCTCAGGATATGGCAGTCCAATGGATGAGTCCAGGGCTAGACATTCAACGGTGTCCAGTCTCTGTAGTCCAGGAGGGGTTGCATTCACGGCTTCCCATTGCCCCAAGTGCCAGTTTGCGACTACCATTAACCCAGTGATCATTGGTAGCAGTGGGACGCGCAGTTGAAATGACATGCAAACAATGAAGCAACCAGGAAGCACTTTCTTTGCAGATGATCCACATGACACAATTTCTAGCTGTCTTGTCACTAGATGCAAGACTTGGTGACCCCAAGCATATTGTTTTTTTCAAACATTCGCATCATTTCCTCACAGAATTATTTTGGCTGTGACTTCTTCTTGTGAAGCATCCCTTGGAGATTGTTGTCTTGCTGTAGCGAGCCAAAGTGGATACAGCTTGAAACTTCCTCAACCCTGCAAGTTGATTTTACGATGTGGTGCCATTTTGCATTCCTTTCTGAAGTAGCGACTTCACTCGGGGGTCAGTTGCCTCATCCAAGGGAGAACGCCCCATCGAATCCAGTGTCCACGGGTCCACCAACGCTTCAGTGAGGAGCCATCGACAAGTCTGGTAGTGTCCAGATCTGGCAGCCAAGTGGAGCGCAGAACGTCCCTGTGTGTCTCGTGCGGATTGTACTGCTGCGGGTTGTGACAGGGATACGTTTCGTAACTCTGCTGTACTCCCTCGATCAGCAAGTCCCATTATTTCTTCCTGAAGACCCGATTGTCCATCCTGCTCTTGCGCTCGATTCAACACATCACTACCGGTACCAACTCCCAACTCCTCAATGATGCTTCGAATGGAACTGTCTAGCTCGGATGACAGATGCGCCGTAATGTGCCGTCGCGACAAGGTCTCCAAAAACGTGCTACAAGCATCCTCCTTTACCCCCGCAAACTTGCAGAGATCCTGTTGTTGTTGTGTACAGGCTGCCGAATGCCAAAATTCTGCTGCCTCCCGTGACGATTGCACCACCTTGTCGGTTCTCGCCACTGCTTCTCTCCAAATCCCCCGTACGGCAGCATCCACCCGCGCTCGTTGCAACCAATCGGCCACCAAGGGTCCATCCAACAATGCTTGATTGGCCCCTTGTCCTTTGAATGGGGACATTGCGTGCAGGGCATCTCCTACCACCACAACTCGAGGGAACGACTGGAATGCTTCCTTGAGAGCCATCGGATCGCGATCCATCAAGGAGCTATCAATCAATCAATCCAGCACAAACGTCAGCCACACCCATGAGACACACACAGCAAGCAGCATACCTGTACATACAATCCACACGCTAACATGATCTTACGTACGTTCCCCAGACTGTCTCCAGTGGTGTTGCTTTTAGTAGAGCCGGAACTGGTTCGTGCCACTGAGAACACTTTTCCATGACGGTTTCCAGGAGCACTTGTGGACTCTGACTATTGCTACAAGTTTCGTCGACATGACTATTCTCATTGAATCGATACGAGAGTTGCCACATGATGCGTCGTTCGGTAGAAGCAAATCGGTCTCCTTCGTAGGGCATGGTGAATAACCGATGTTTTCCATCTCCAATGGTGTAAAAGCCCCGTTCCGTGAGCAACGGGTGATGGCACCCTTTGGCAATCCCCAAGACAATCCTCACATTCAAAGGACGAGGCTGACAGTGTGGTGCGAGCATGCTGACTACGGAGGACCGTACTCCATCCGCCGCAATGACCAAATCACTGTCCACAACAATGGTGGTGGTGGATTGTTGTGTGATTATTTGTTCTTGTCGTTCTTGTTGATGACGAAATTCGATTTGAACCTTTCCTTTTGCTTCCAGTTGCTGGATACTGCAGAGACATTGATTCCAGTGGATTCCAGAGGTGATGATCGTGTCATTATTGTGTTGTTGTTGTTGATCCTTTATCAATTGCAGCAATCGTTCCGTCATGATTTTCTGCAGAGTTTGTCGCGGTATCCTCATATTGCCTCGTTGCCCAAATCCTCTCGACGGCAAGAAGGCATTGCCAAAATACCCCAGTACCTTTCCCGATGGATCAAAAATGTAATGACATCTCGAGGGACAATCCTGCTGTGCCACTTGCTCTAAAATGCCACAATGATGCAACGGTCCCTTGGGGTTGTATGTGAGTGTCATGCCAAAGCCTTCTCGTCGCGTCGTAGGATCGGCATCTCGTTCGTAAATGTGGACATTGGTAAAACCGGCTTGGACCAGAGAAATGGCGGCAGAGAGCCCTGCAATGCCACAGCCCACAATTGCAATGGAAGCATCTGGATCCAAACGCTTTTGTTGCTGCTTCTTGCCTGATCTTGTCATTACATGTACTCAAAAACCAACCAATTCTCTCTCTCTCTCTCTTACTCTCCCACTCTCTCCCTCTCTCATTCTTTCCAACCGACTGATGACAATCAAGACTATTATCTCGAGGCTGGCGGTCCAAGTCAATTGATGGCTGCCATGCACTCATCGTTGATGGCCACTCGACCTTCCAGCTTTCCAGCTCAGCGCTAGCTAGCAAAGATACCCTTTTCGGAAGCCTCATGACAGTGAGAAAGACATGACTCTTAAATATTTAAATATTTGAAATTTCACGGAAGATTAATTAACTATGTTTCGGTGAAACATGCCATAAGTGATCAGTTACTGCCGGCAACAGGCCAATGGATGAACCGAAGAAAACCCGAACCATGGTTCCCTTTCGAGGAAACTCGATGCTTGATTATTGATGGATGGAATGCCTTGAAGTCAAGGAAGGATAGGATTCTTTTACGGTTGCTAGCTAGCGTGCCCAAAAGCTACGACCGTGTTGGAGCTTCGAGTCGATGGGTCCTCTTGTTCCAGCCAGTGTTCTATTACTCCTCGATCGCAGCTATCGTACCTGCAAGAGACCAAGTAAGCTGAGGAAGCTCAAGTGGGTACTATCAACAAGTTCCTCTGAGATCACTTTCTCGTTTCGTCGACTCCAACATCTTCTTTCTGCCTTGCGGTTCGTTTGTGTTGTGTCGTTTCCTTTGGATCGATGAGATAATGACTACCACCATGGCGTTATCATCGTCCCCAAAAGTACTAGGGATTTTCTTTTCGTCTGGAGATTTGGGGGATGTCGGGAGACACGCCGTAGCTGCGGCGCTGGAGATGCCACCGACGGTGGTAGCCACCATTCGAGTCTTTTCCCGCGACATTGCCAGCATGGAAAAAGCCAATTGGAAATGTGGCTGCGGCCAGCATTCGTTATCGCAAAAAGACCGAAGCAGAATCCAATTGGTCCAACTCGATTGTACCGAGGATGATCTGGTGCCGTCACTCCTCAATGTCGACGCCATTGTATCCTGTCTGGGATCTAGGCAACCCTTTCACAAAGAACGAATTGTCCGCAAGGGGACGGAGCGTCTCGTAGAAGCAGCGATTCGGTGCAAGATAGAACGATTTGTCATGTTATCATCTGTGGGGATTGGGGATGATTGGCCGCCAATGCAGGTGAGTTATATAATGTACAGCAGACAGACAGATAGATACATGTAGATAGTTGATGTTGGGAAGAAAAGTCTTTCCATGCCTCACTCTTATGCCCCCCATACCGTATATTCGACCTGTGTTCCGCCAACAGTGGTGTCAAGAAGGACGCATGTTGGAAGGATTCTTTCGAACGATATGCTGGATTCAGTATCAAGATTTGAGTGCAGCGGAACGGTCAGCTAGAGAGGGGGCTCTGGAAAATCCATCCTTTAACTTTCTAATTGTACGCCCGGTAGTATTGTCCGAACACAGGGAGCCAGTAGGTACTTGGAGGGTACAGATTGCCAAACACGAGGATCATCCCACTACGGAAATATCCAAAATGGATTGCGCCAGGCTCATGATTACGGGTACGTGCGGGTGTCTGTTTGTCTCTTGTGTGTTTGATTGTATGTGATCCTCCTGCACTTTTTTCAGACACCCTCATGTATGTATGGTATCGCTTCCAATGATTGTTTGTGGCATGGACAGAGGCCGTGTTTCCATCGATGAGCCAAAGGGCGATTGTGCTGGGTGGCAACCAACACATTGAAGATTTCAAAACGTCCAATGAATACTGGGCCAACTTGCAGGTGCCATTCTTCTGTCAGGCACAGAAGTTGCAGGCAACAACAACAGACAAGCCAGCCAAAACGAGGGGGAGAATATTTTGAATAATGGCTGCAGCAAGTTTTGGCTGCTGTGTGCAAATTGAGCAACAATACATCCATAAAGCTATAGTTTTGCATACGGTACCGTACGAAGAAGATACTTGTCGTCTTGCTCTCTTTGATAGGAGCCGCAGCGAAGACGACACAAAAAATTGCAAGGTTTGCACTGCTTCATTCCGTCGACCCGGCACTCGAGCCACCCTGATTGCACTGCCAACTGAAAGACATATCTCCTGCATGCCTTGTGGACGATTCTGATCCCGTGCTCCAGGCTGCCGCATGCCAATGGTCTGTCCAGTGATGATGCACGTCAGGACGATCCGAAGGAGGCAAACCTTCACCAGTGGAGTTGCCGGTCTCTCGTTTCAATGATCCTCACAGGCAATACCGGTGCCTAGCTAGCTAGTAGCTAGCCAAAAGCCCAACCAATAAGTCAAGTCGAGACAACCGAGGAAAGCCCTATCGTATGCTAGCTGGCTAGCGAATAATCCCAGACTCTAGCTAGCTAGTAGGCACGCAGACGAGATTGACAAAGGATTGATGCGCGTTGCCGACGAAGTTTGATCGAAGCATCAGGGCGAGTGACCGACGCGAAGCCATCAAGTGTCTGACAGAAAAATGCAAGGTTCAAGCGACGAAAATTGTCTTCCTCAGAGATTAAGGATTCAAACAGCGTTGATTTCTTTAGAAGTGCATTTCATCAGGGGAAGATGTGAGGTCATCAAGTAGGATGCATCACAGTTTATTGTTTGGGTATTTTTTGATGGGGGAAAAGCCACCAATCACCAATTTTCCCACCGTCAAACCACAACACCCATCCTTAGCTCATCACTATCATCAAATATCCAATTTCCAGTTTTGTCGTCTCATCCACTTCTATTCTTCAATCTTTCGGTTTTTAATCAAACTTTCCCAAAATATCCGATTCTCGGAAGAGAAACAATTCTTGGTCCTCAATGGTGACCTTGCTTCCTCCGTATTCGGGAAGAAGAACCTTATCACCTGATTGGAGGCTTGTTGCATGAAGAGTGCCGGTCACATCACGTTCCCCGGGTCCAGCCGCCACTACTTCTCCTTCATTGGGATCCTTGGTCTTGTCTGCAGGGAGGTAAATCCCACTGGCTGTCTGAAGTTCCTTGGGAGCTCTCTTGACCAAAATTCGGTCACCTAAGGGCTTCAATGTTCGTGCGAGGGCCTGAATATTAAAAGTGAAAAAAGAGAACAAGAAGTGATCAGGGTGGGTATCCAACGTCAATTAAATCACACGAAAGGAACTGCTGACAGAAAACAAAGCCAACCCTCAGCCTCGACAACTCTTTGCAGGGTGCCACCACTTACGCGTGTTCGGAACATGGTTACACTACTTGTTGGTTGATGGAGAGAGAGAAAATTAGAAGAGGGTCAAGAGAAGCCCAAAATTTGTGAGAAAGCTGTGAGAAAGCTGTGGTTGTGGCGGTTTGAAGAAAGAAGAAAGCAATGGAAAATGGAAGATCCGGCCAAGATCCAATCGGAAAATGCAGTGGGTTCACGAGCTTCCACGGTGGGCGATGTTGGGTATGTAACTGTCCTGTAAAACACTAACCTTACCGGCTTGTATCTGAAACCCTCTATTCAACTCCCGCGCCACGGGCTACTAGAGAACGCCACAAATATAAATGTTTGCCAGGTCCAAGAACTTGCAAGTTGCCCCGAAGGACCAGGCAGTGCTAAGGACCAGGCATTGTATAGCCCATAGACCAATTCAGTCTTTATAGCTTTGACATACTAGGCCTAGCAGCACAAGTACTCCACGTTACAACAAGATGGGATTTCTGGATGGTTTGACACGAAGGAAAGCTTCCGTCCTTGTACCGACAGGAGTATTCTCTTTTGTGATGCTTGTTGCCGGTACGTACTGGCTGCCTTCGACTGTACAGACCAAAATATACAATGAGCCCGGAAGTGGAATCCAAGCAAGTCGTTTACATGCGCCTCTGGAGAGCAGTGTCCATACCGGTAGGAAACTCGAGCGTTCTGAGTCACCCTGGCAACAGACTCCAATTCTTGGGTTGGATCAGGGTGAACGACAACAGGATTCGAGCAAGGATGATCGAACACCAAAAACAGAAGCTACCTTGACAAACGAGATTACTTCAGAAAACCCATTGCTAGTATTGAACCTTCCAAACAGTGGAGAGGTGACCATCAATCGGTACTTTAGATGCGCTGGCCTTGAGAAACATGAGCTTGGTCGCTTTTGGGCCAACACGAATCATGAAATGGAGATGGGCAAGTGCATTGAGGCCAATCTGAAGGTTGAAGACAACCAAGATAAATATCCTCTTGATGGTTGCGGGAACTTTCGCGTATGGACGAACATAGAGTACGTATCCAAGTCGTTGCCCAGATCGGTCGAACCTCGCCATTGTTTCTTTCCAACACTACAACCAGAAACCCTTCGAAAGATCTTTAAAGCACACCCTAATGCCACCATTATTCAGGCCCTTGCAAACCCAGTGCGATGGTACAAGTCTCTATCCATAGATGTGAAGAAAAGATGGCCCAGATTTTGCAATGAGAATCATGACATCAAGTTCCCTGAAGCATCGGAGTCAGAAGCTGACTGGGTCAAGTTCTACTATGATCATACTAACATGTTGCGAGAAATTGTTAAGGAATACCCATCCTTGACGTACATTGAAGTGGACCTGACACGTCCACAAAAGACGGCCGACATGTTGCAGGCATCGCTCGGAATACCAGCCACTTGTTGGTTGGAAGCGGCCAAAGGGAATCAGAGCAGACCCAGCTCTGTCAATACACCAATACTAGTTGCATCGCTCCCCAAGAGTGCAACCAGTACAACACACGATTATCTGAACTGTGGGCTTGGCAACCTCCAAGGTGCTCACCAGTGGACAAGGAACGAAACCTCCAATGTTCCAATGCAGGTGGGGAGGTGCATCGAAGAAAACCTGAGGCTCAAGCGCCCCATATTCTATGATTGTGGAGACAACCTGCACTATTCGGACATTGGAATTGTTGAGCCAAGCCACTGTTTCTATCCGACCATGGAAGGTGGGCTAGATGCAATGTACGAGGCATATCCCTATGGGACAATTATGAACGTTGTGCGAGATGGTCGAGCATGGTATAGATCAGCTCAGAAGCATTACAATTTGTTGGGCCGATGGTCCAGCTTTTGCCCCAACTTTCCTGTCCAGGGCTCCACAGAAGAAGAATGGTTGGATTTCTACCAATTCCATACACACACAGTCCGAAACTTTGCCAAGCGGCATCCAACCATGACCTATGTGGAGATCAAGCTGGAGTCCAATGAAACAGCCAATATCCTGCGGGAGACATTCGGCTTTGATGATTCCTGCTGGGGCCACGCCAACCGCAATAAAGAGGTCAGCAGCTCTGCGTAGGAATTGTCCAGACACCCATGTACTAGTAATCATATTCGTAAACGCACTACACACTTGAGTATATGGTAGATATGGCAGGTCCCTTCATGGTCGATGCAAACCAGCTGTTTACGTAAGCATCTTGGATGAGCATCGTACCGGTAGATGACAAGAATGTACTTAGTTTTAACTTGGATGTACGAATACTAAACCAGTTCTATCATATTGCATTTGATTGAGTTTGTAAATGCTCCAATTGCTTGGCGACAGTATTGATTCGATTCGACGTCGTCAGTAGCCAGGCTTCGAATCGAAACATTGCAAAAACAAACCGAAGAAGATCTAATCCACGCATGCTCGAATCACCTTGTAGTTGCCATTCTTGCCTTCTGTCATTCTTGCCTTCAATCTAGTTCTTGTCGCTTTCTACGAGTTCGGCAAGGAGCTCGTTCGCTTCTGCTACGGTTGCCGGGGACATCTGCTTGATAGATGCGTCGTTCAACGCCTTTTGAATGTACCCAATTGCTTGGGCTCGGTCCTTTATGAAACCGTTCACTCCCATCGCATAGGAGCGACCAATGTAATACAAAGCCCAATCGGACCCCTGGCCAGCAGCCTCTCCCATCAACGTGAGCCCGACGGAAGTATTCTTTTCCACTCCTATCCCAACCAAGTATCGGTGTCCGATACACGCCATTGTCGACGGATGACCCGCATTGTGAGCCTTCTGCATCCATTCAAAGGACGACTTGTCATCTTTTGCAAAACCGTTTTTGCCAAAACGCAAGTTGTCGGCCACGAGAAACATGGCGTTGCGGTCTCCACTGTGCGCTTTCTTCTCGAGTGCCTTGTTGGCAATCATCTGCTCGACGTCGGGACTAACAAAGACGCCACTTTTGACCAATGCCATGATCAATTCCTTCGTCTGCGAAGAAACTGGAGTCAACGTGAGTCCCATGGGTTTTCCTGTGCAGGGCGACGTTACCATTCCGTCGACCACCGTCTCTTCAAAGAACGCTTCCATCTTCTTGCGCTCGTATATGCACTCATCTTCGGCAAGCACAGGATCCACGGGAACGTCTCCTGATAGTCTGCAAAGTAGATGCGCGTATCTCTTTTGCGTCACCTTCTCGCTGTTGCACAAGAAATCGCGCATGTGCTTTTCGAGAATCCGTTTCATCCCATCCTTGTTCCCAGCAAGAGGCAGCTTTCGCTGCTTGCAGGCCTCCTGAAGCTGGGCAAACGACATCTTGTTGATGTCTTCATTCGGGAGCAAAATCAATTCCATGGTGTTGTTCGTCGTTCTTCTATACGTAGCTTCTTTGTCGAGATTGATGTCGTCGGCCCTCGTCAACTGAAATTGTGTCCTCCTCGAGTGAAATTGTGGCAACGCTCGAACTCGAGCCGATGCAAGACTGACTTTGTTCGTTTGCTTTTAGGGATCAGGCTACCCGAGTTCTTGCGACCACTCCAAAACCAAGCGAGAGCGACATCATCACACGACATCGAACAGATCAACACACCAACAACATCATCACCGAAGATAGACTCCTGAATGTCGATGCGCCTTTGATACTGTAGCGTACCAGCACTTGAAAAGAAAGTGATTCATTTCTACTCTTCTACTAGCTAGCTCCTGTTGTGGTGAGCTAGGCTAGCTACTCTAGCTAGAGCCAGTTAGTTGCATTGAAATGAGAATTTCTACCAACTATCATCGCACGCGGAATGACAACAATGTTCTGAATTATTTATTCTTGGCGTCTCAAAAAAAGTGGATCGGTGTTGCCACGATAATGACAATTCTGGGGAACCTGCGGGGAGGAGCTGCTTTCATCTCCATATCATCTCGCAGCAGCGCTCCTCGACATGGCGGTGCTTCCGCAAAACTCAAGAAATGGACCAGTGCGGTATCTTCGGAAGCTTCCACAACCCCCACTTCCATCTCCTCTCTGAACCACAATACCACACGACAACTCGCTAGTAGCTCGCAGCAGCAACAACAACAAAATGCCCAAATTCTGTCTTGTTGGAACCGATTATTCGATGTCGAAGTACCCGAAGGTCGGTGCGTGGGATTGGAATTGGTCGATTTTGGAAACGATGACACTCGTTCCTTGGAACCAGAAATGATCACCACCAACGCAAGTCACTGGATCCATTCACTCCTCCATGAAGAAGAGGTTGCCTACGGTGTCACACTGCCCTCGCCGTCCCGAAGAGACACTTTTTTCATTGGACGCATGGCCGTGCGGGAAGCACTTGGCATTCTTGGCGACACTACTAACAATGGAGGAGAGCGTCGTCGCAATCCCTGGGAAATTGCCTGGACGCGTGGCATTCCACCCATTTTAAAAGATGAACACGGACGACCCACCATGCCCAAGGGATACGTCGGCTCGATTAGTCACAAGGGGCGAGCCGGAGTGGGGATTGTAGCACGCGATGAAACCTACAGTTCGCCCGAAGATCCTCCCAAAGTGGGCATTGGTGTCGATCTGGAATATACCACCAATAGTCGACGCAATATTTCACGCAGAGTCTTGACGGAACATGAGATTGCGTCCTTGGGTCAAGTCGAGGTACGTTTTTTATTTGAAAAGCTATTATTGCATTCATTCGATTGTGATGGAACTACTACAGTAGAGACCTCACCCCGACGAGTTTATTGTATGCATTGCCTGTTTTCGGCGCAGGGCGTGACAGAGGAAGAAGAGGTAATGCTTCGTTTCAGGTATGTCATGCCCCCGTTACAACAGCAAGAAGTGGCATGCCAGGATCACTAATCAATCTAACTTCCCCCGTCATCATCTTGCAAACAAACAAATATTGTAGCCTCAAAGAATGCATCTACAAATCCGTGCATCCACTGATTTGCCAGTATGTTGGGTTTCAAGAAGCCGAGGTTACCCCTCATTCCAATGGCACAGCAACGGTGACGTGGAAGATCAAGTCGGGAGCACATGAGCGACTGGGAGATATCACGGCTCATTGGAGACGATTAGAAGATGGTAGTGATTACTTTTTGTCGAGCTCGAGTGCAGTGCTTCGGGAAGAAGAAGATGTCACGAAATAATAAGGAACGCGAGAAAATGGATGTGGCAGCAACGATAGACAACGATATCAATCCATCATTTTTGGCCACCATGAGAGATGCGGTGGCCATTGCAAAATCCATCATCCATCAAAACACAACTCTTGTCACCGAAAGGAAGCAAGTCGCTACGACGACAAAAGACGGCTCCCTTACGAGAAGGAGTTGCTCTTGGCCGGAGAAAGCCAGATCTGCGGGAAGACTAACATACAATACACAGAGAACCCGGAACTGGAACTGCCACTGCGCACAAATAAATGGACCTGCCTGGCAACGGATTGAACAACAACACGAGAAAAAGTCACCAATTTTGTCAGGCTACAGTGTGCACAAGCTCTTGCTACCGGTACCAGTTACACGATAGACCTAATACAGCTATAGACTATGCAGAAGAGCAGTCCTTCTGTCGGTAGTAGAAATAAATTGACTTGGATCTCCCGGCGACTGCAAGTCCTGGTCCAGGTTTCTCGCTCGGTAACATACTAGTGAAACAAATGATTCCAATACCATAGTCCAGCAACTTGAGATTGAATGCCTGTGGTGAAGTGATGTAAGAGGCAAAGTTTACAATTCAAATTCGAACTACTGGCTACTAGCCTAGTGGTCTCCCTCTTCACCAAACGCAGAACACAAACAAGGGCAGTCATTTTCATGCGCCCATCGGAGTAGGCTCCAGTGTCCCTTGCTAGTTGCATTTCGGCATGTCTGGTGATCCCATGGACAATCATGCTCACGAGCATACTTGAGTACATCTAGATGATGACCCAAAGCAGCAGCAGCACATGTGTCAACACCCCAAGGGCAACCATGCTCATGAGCATACTTCACAATTTCCAAATGCCCATTTTCTGGAGCCTTGGCACAAGTTGATTCATCCCATGGACAGCCATGGTGATGAACCCATTGGATGAGTTCTAAATGGCCACCCAAAGCAGCAGCAGAACACACTTGTTCAAACCATGGTAAGCCATTTTCATGAGCCCACTGGACAATTTCTAGGTGACCTTCCTTTGCAGCATTCAGGTATACATCACCATTCAAGGGACTGCCATTCTCGTGGGCATATTTTAGGATACCCAAGTGTCCCTCCTTGGCTGCAATTGAGAGGATATTAGCATGCCTTGGACAGCCATTGTCATCGGCGTACTTCAGGATTTTGACATGCCCATGGCGTGCAGCAGTCCAGGAAACACGATCGTCCCATGGACATTCATTCTCATGAGCATACTTGAGCACATCAAGATGCCCATTCCTTGCAGCAACACTGCATGTTAATTCATTCCACGGGCAGCCATTCTCATGCACCCATTTCAGCAGCTCCAAATGCCCATGCTGTGCTGCTTGCAAGCAGGTATTTGTATTCCACGGACATCCATGCTCATGAGCATACTTTAGCACACCCAAGTTGCCATTGAGAGCAGCATTACTGCAGGTGTATTCATTCCACGGACACCCATGCTCACGAGCATACTTTAGCACATCCAAGTGGCCACCACTGGCAGCATATCTGCAGGTGTATTCATTCCACGAACACCCATGCTCATGTGCCCATTTGAGTGTATCCAAGTGTTCATTTGCGGCAGCAGCAGCACATGTCTCTGAATGCCATGGGCAGTAATGTTCCCGGGCATACTTTAGAATATCCAAATGTCCTCCTTCGGCAGCAGCATAACATGTCATACTGTCCCAATAGCAACCATTTTCATGGGCATACTTTAAGATGCGGAAATGGCCATGCCCAGCAGCTATGTAACAAGTTCTTGTATCCCAAGACCAACCATTCTCATGAACCCATTGGAAGACTGGGAGGTTTCCGCTTTTGGCAGCCAAAGTGGCAACTCGCAGAATGCTGCTGTTTCTTTTGTTGTGTTCCTTCATGTTGTCAGCATTCCAATACTTGGTACAAGAAAGACTTGTGAAAATTGCACTATAGAAGGTATCCGTGCTGGTTGCTCTGCGAGTACGAAGCCGGTCCCCGAACTTTGGGTCCCTTACTTTTTCTATCATGTCTTCCTTCAGTCGGGACGCCGCTTCTCCTCTTTTGCTCCTGACGTCGAGGACATTGTATCTATCTGTAGCTAGTCCTTACCGAGGACAATTAGCTAATAACAGATTCGATTCACACATCAACAGCTTGTTTGTCGTCGAAGTTGTGTGTTTTGTGGGGCTTCTTCTATCAGGCAGGTGTTCCTCGCTTGTGTTCGGTTAACCTTCTGTATTCGGTTTGCACCATTCGGTTTAGTGATCTCTTCTCCCACGTTGCGCGCCCTCACACCGCTTCATCATTGTCTGTAATTTCTTTCTTCGCGCTCTGCGTCCAAGGAACAACGACAACAGCCAAACTAAAACCTCATTATCGGTAGCACAAACTAGCTAGCAGAGCAAGAGAGCAAGCTTCGTAGTTGTGGTTGTTGATTGACAATGGCGGATCCATCACCCTCAGCAATAGTACCCGAAGGGAAACCCAAGGAAGATGACGACGATCAGTCGGATGTAGAATTGGAAGGCATGGACGTGGATGATATCGTGGAAGAAGATGCCGACGATGAAATCATGACGACAAAGACGGATGATACCGAAGAGGAAGCGAATAATACTAATGATAATGCCACCAACAGTGAAGCCTTACAAGCAGAAGATGCAGAAGAACTGGAAGCCGCCAAACGAGAACGAATGGAATTGCTGGCGGCCAAAAAGAAAAAGGAACAAGAAGCTGAAGCGCTGGATCCCAGCAAGAAATTTGACTTTTTGGTGGCCCAATCGGATGTCTTTGCGCATTTCTTGGCCGGATCCGTGGCCGCATCGTCAAAGAAAGGCAAGAAGGGCTCTCGTGGAAAAAAGGGTCGCTTGACGGAAGCCGAAGAAGATGCCCAATTGCTCAAGACATCCCAGTCCAAGCGTCGCACAGTGCGATTGGAAAAACAACCCGGAATCTTGTCCAGCACCGTCACCATGCACAAGTACCAACTCGAAGGACTCAATTGGATGATCAAATTGCATGACAGTGGAATTAATGGAATTCTAGCTGATGAGGTGAGTTACAAACAAATGTTAAAATGGATGGGACTTGCCATTATCATAGGTATCTGACACACTCTGTTGCCATTGACGGACCAATGACACACCCAATCTTATCTGTACACAATAATACAATACAACGACAATTATAATTTGTAGATGGGCTTGGGCAAAACACTACAATCTATTTCCCTCTTGGCATGGTACCGCGAGTTCCGCGGGGTCCGTGGGCCCCACATTATCATTGTCCCCAAGAGTGTCGTCGGAAATTGGTGTCGCGAATTCAAAAAGTTTTGTCCCACCATTAAAGTCGTCCGTATGGGAGGTACCAAAGCCGAACGAATCAAGGTCGTCACACAAGACTTGCCGCCCGATGAACATGGAAAATACAAATTCGATGCACTCGTCATGTCCTACGAGGCACTTTTGAAGGAGAGAGGCAGACTCTCCAAAATACACTGGAAATATCTCATGATTGACGAAGCCCATCGCATCAAAAATGAAAACTCGTCACTCAGCAAAGCCATTCGCACCATTCAGACCGAACATCGATTGCTCATTACCGGAACACCACTCCAAAATTCCATTCACGAACTATGGGCATTGCTCAATTTTCTCATGCCCGATATTTTTGGGGATGCCGCCCAATTTGACGAGTGGTTTAGTATGAATGATGAAACGGGCAAGGAAAATACTATTAAAAAGCTACACACGGTCTTGCGACCATTCATGTTGCGGCGCATCAAGGCCGATGTCGCCACGTCGTTGCCACCCAAAAAAGAAACCAAACTATACATTGGATTGACCAAAATGCAACAAGAGTGGTATGTCAGGGTACTCCAAAAGGATGCCCATGAACTCAACAAACTAGGTGGACCGTCGCGGGTGGGACTCTTGAATGTTCTCATGCAGTTGCGAAAGGTTTGCAATCATCCTGTGAGTAGAAAGAGAGGCAATTATCAGCCGTGTATGTTTTGGTTCTTTCTTGTTGCAGGAATGACTCACATTCGTTTAACAGTATCTCTTTGATGGAGCCGAAAAGGGACCTCCGTATGTGGACGGACCCCATCTGTGGGAGAATGCCGGGAAACTCCAACTCTTGCACAAGCTGTTGCCCAAATTGAAACAAAAGGGTTCGCGAGTGCTCATCTTTTGTCAAATGACGCGTGTTCTAGACATTCTGGAGGTAATTCATAATGTCGTTCACTGTAATGATTGTTGTTTGCTTTGCTTTGCTTTGCGCTTGCCAACTGATTTGCTCTCTCTCTCTCTCTTTTGCGGACGGAATAGGATTATTTCCGGTTCCTGGGCCATGAATACTGCCGCATTGACGGAAACACGGATGGTGAAAAGCGAGACTCACAGATGGACGAGTTCAATGAGGAAGGGTCCACCAAGTTTTGTTTCTTGCTCAGTACTCGTGCAGGTAGGTGCAGGCTTGTCGAATGAGACCTCTTTCCATATCCTTTAAGCTCCTCTAACCAAGTCTAATTTCTGCCTTTGTAGGAGGACTCGGAATCAACTTGGCCACTGCCGACATTGTCATTCTCTACGATAGTGACTGGAATCCTCAGGTGGGTAACCAGAAGTATTCAATAAAGTTGTTCCGCCTTAGGAGACC
>CAICTM010000154.1:0-105009 GCA_903772945.1 Seminavis robusta
GCACCCTCGGCGGGTCACTCTGTCTCTGGATGATGCCACCGCACCAAGCCAGCAATGAAGCTTCGCTCGTCAGGGAGATAGCACTCAGGACACTCTGCTGCAATTCCCTTCAGTAGCTAATAACCAACTAAGCAGGCACAGCCGAGAAAGTCTCCAGAGTCGTACTTTAAAGTAATGTGGGGAGACTACACTTCCTTCTGGCACAATGCACCAAATGAATTTTCCTGCACAACAGAGTCCTACAATCAGCCACGTGTAACTAGCAATCCCTAGTGGTACGGTTGATTGTTGTGTGCCGCAAGCCAATAGAAACCACCGGGTACAACCGCAACCTCCCAACTCCTCTTCTGATTTGCTTCCCGCACTCCAGCCCCTACTACTCCGAAACTAGCTAGTAGCAGGTAGATACATCCTCACCTGAACAAATGTACTGGAGGCTGGCTCGAAAGATTGACAACGACCCCTTCGAAAGGTATGGTTTTGCCTCGATCTGAAATGTTAGGTTGATCATGGTCCAGTAGCCCACCGTGGGCCAAAAGATTACAACCACATACACGCACACATAGAGCAACTGAACGATGCCACCATTACCGTGGTCCTGGCACGGAGCTCACAAGCCGGCTGCAGACAGATATCGGCAGAAGCATAGACGCAGGCTCGCTGAGGGCACAAATCAACCACACATTCGACAGGCTAACAATGCTGCTAAAATCTGCCATTGTCGAGTAATTGTTGTCCATCGGCCTACGCCACGCCAAAACAGCAACCTCATGCATAGACCAACAAACAAACAAACAAACAACATCTGTACTAACCCCACCACACTCCATGATTCCCCATCTACCGTTGTCACTCTGGATAAATCCATGTTTGATTTGTGGCATAGTGGCCAACAGCAGTCTGAATATAGCATCTACAACCCCCCAGGCTTACACCATACTGTACTTACCGTGCTTCCACGTCAAAACAATAACCTCATGCATACACCAAACAAACCTCTACGTACTAACCCCACCAATCCGCGAGTCCCAATCTACCGTTTTGACTCTGGATGAATCCATGCTTGATTGTGGCATACCGGTAGTGGCCAACAGCAGTCTAATAGCATCTACAACCCCGAGCTTACGCCATACTGTACTTACCGTGCTTCCGCAACCAAATTGAAAACATAGAGTGCCCTAGTCAAAACTGAGCGGAGGCTTCAAACTAGCCCTACCGGGTACAAAGAAATGAGAAAACAAGCACCAGCTGCACCAGACATTGCTCTCAGTTGATTGTGGAGTCCGCCAATAATTGCATCCATTAAAAAAGCATACGGGTTGCTTTCAATTCTGAGACCACTATTGTTAAAAACGTATGCTCAAAACGCCAACTCCCAGCTCTACAAATAAATGTGGATTGTTCTGGAAACGGTTGTGGATTGATAAGGATTCTGTTGCAGCGTTGTCCAGTGCGATTGTGGATTGATGAGTCAAACCATAGCAGTACAGAGATAACCGCAGATTGTTGCATTATTCAAAGCCACAGACGGATGCCGTACTTCTGCGGCTGTAGCCTTGCAGCAGCATATTGATCTACCTCACCCAGAAAAGCGCGCTGCAAAATAGTGAACAAACAAACAAATTAAATTGGTTTGGGAGCAGCAAAATGAGCTCAAGGCAAGCACCAGAAATAGGCAGCAGCATCTTGCATCTATGCAGCTCCATTCAGCTGAACTCCAACTTGAACAAACCTCACTTGCCAACTTATGAGCCAAGAGCTGCAACAAGATTACCCAGAGCTTCAACCAAATCACCGGTAACTGGCCACCATACTCACGCTACAACTTCAAACAGGAGGGGGCAATTCGACTTGCTTGAGCTTCAACCACAATCCCTTTACCACTGAATGCAGCATCTACCCACCAATTCACGATTATTCAAAGCCATCTGTTTTGTTGTTGTTGCTTGTTGTGTTTCTAAACCTTCCGGTTTCCTCATTTTGCTGACGTGGTGCGCTGACAAAAGGATGTTAAATAAAGTTTCATAACTTCAAGGGTAAGTTGCGGAATCTGCCACCTAAATCGATTCAGGCCAATTTTCACTGAAATTCTACTTCAACAAGGCTTCAAGCTACCGCTTGCGTCACTGGTTTGGATTCGAGACTGCGTAGAAATCTACGTCTCTGGTACAACTCCAGGCCTGTTGCAGACTGTTAAATGCTTCCTTTCTTCATTGATGCTGGCCCGCTCGCTGGGAAATTTTCTTCCGACCACTGGCAAGAGTATATTAAATCATCAAACCAGAGATCTTGAAATTACTTAACGACCTATCTTTCCTCAGCTTCCGTTGCGACTGTGTAGATTTCTACGCTCCTGGTACAAAATCATCGGAATCAGTCAAGGCCAACGAGAGGATTGCGTAGGATTCTACACAGTTTGTACCAGAGTTTGGATGGGCCTCAATATTGCTGCTCGTTGCCTCTAAAAAACCGAAAAAACACTCCTCAAAACACACCCTCAAAATCCCTCCTCAAATAAGTTCATAATTTCCCTCTCGCCCTTCAATTGGTGTCCTCATGCCAAAATCACAACTCAACCAACCCCGATCACATATACCATGACGGGCTGCTGCCGTCTCCACCCACCCCACTCATTCATACTATCACAGACTGCACGGCTGCCATTCGGAGTCTTCAGTGGCTCTTGGAGGCAGCGGTGCGCACCGCTGCAGAAAGGAAGACGATGACCGCTGATCGTGATCCCGGTGATATTGCCATTGGTAAGTGGAATGGAAGCTCTGCTTTGGCGGCGCTTCTCTCATCATGCGACAGACTATGGAAAGTGATGCTGCGGCAATATCGCTGGATGTGGTCTGGCTATTGATGCTGAGATGCGCCGTCATGCTGGCCGCACGGATTGTTTGCTTTGGGTAGTTGTTTTCGCAACGATGTTGGAATCTCCGTTTGCTTTGGATTGTCTTGGAATCGCTCCGTCTTGTTTTGCTGCTGGTTGGACGGAGATTGGGTTGCGTTTGGGGTGGTGTTTATTGCCTGCTGCTAGCTGGGGTTGGCTGCTCACCAACCCTTGTTGGGGCTGCTGGGCTAGCTAGCTAGCTACCTTGGCAAGGCTCTCCTGTTGTTGATCCTCGTTAGCTAGCCAGCTTGCCAAGCAAGCTAGCTATTCGTGGTGGGCTTGGTCGCAGTTTTGGTAGCCAACCAGCAAAATCGATTCATGAAAGGGTCGTGACTCGATTTTTGCTGGGTGGTAATCGGGATCGCGCGTAGCAAGCCGAGTAGCTTTCGAAGATTTCACAAGACTAAGTGTCAGAATTTTGCGACCATGAGGCCTAGGGACTGGCGTGGCGCGAAGAATAAGTGGCATGGTGACGCGGTGCAATAGTTGCAGTTGTGGAAACTGAGTCAGAAAAGTAGGCCCTTTCATCATTGGTGTTTGAAGTCTGCAGCGGAACAGCCCGTGTTGTTCCCCAGTAATAATTAAATTTTAGAAACTCTACGATCCACGTACTTGAATGCTTCCGCGTGATTCTCTTATTCCCCCTAAATCTCTGCTTGAAAGTTGCAGCTTCAAGTTGCACATGTAGTAACTTCAATTTGAGCTGAGATCCTAGTAGAAAACCTGTAGAAACATGTACTGCTAGTAGCATTTTGATGGCCACCACATCCCCATCACGTAGACCTCAGGTAGATTTGTACCAACAGCAGTGCAAAGTCAAGCACCAAGACCACCTTTGGAAGAGATGTATCGATGTATCCCTCCTCTCACAATTCCGAACAAGGTTTCCAACACACCCACAACCTCCCAGTTACCCTTCGAAAACAACAACGATGAGTGTCCCTGCTGCCATTATCGACCTCAACAACAGAGCCGTGAGCTCCTTGCTGCAAGGCGACAGCGACGCCGCCGTCTCTTCTCTCACTGCCGCCATGTCCAGTCTTCAGAACCTTCGCGACGTCGAACTTGAGGAACAAAAGCAACAACAACAGCAAGCTCCTCCATTGAGCCAACACTGGCTCGCAGAAAAGATCTTGGAAAGTCTCAGCGGCGAGAGTCCCATGTGCAGCATTCCTCTTTCTTTCACCAACAGCGAATCGGCTGATGGCCCTGGCACCTTCACACTCTTTAACCATGCTCTCACCATCTCCAACTCTTCAAGCCTCATGGTTTCTTCGGTGGCCAAGAACTATGATCGATTGTTGGCCATGATCCTCTATAACATGGGCATGGCATTCCACACACAAGCGGTGCGAAGTGGCAGATCAGAGGAGCTTCGAGGAGCTCTTCAGCTATACGAGATGTCCTTCTCTGTAGTGGAGAATGCTTGGGTCCGCTTCGATGTCGATGACTTGACCCTGTTCCTCATGGCTCTCATGAACAACCTGGGACACATTCACAGCAGTCTGTATAATGCCCCGCAAACACAGATCTGCATCGAATGGCTCACAGCTCTTGCAGGGCATCCTGCCTTTCTAAGGCTGATGCAAAGAGACCAGTACGCACCCTTTTCTCTCAATCTCTTGGTGGTTCTGAAGCAGCAGCAACACCACTGCTCTCCTGCAGCTTAAGAAGTCATCCGGTTGATGAAGTCCCTCCAAGTGGATTACGAAGAGCTAAGAAGCCCTCTGAGGCCAGCCAGCAGCTTTCAGGCAAGCCACTGGCATCTTCCAAGGTGAAGCTTCCAGTTCTGCCCCCGAACAGGGCTGGCTGCCTCCCTCCAAGACAAGATTTGGCTGGCTAAGAAACAAGGCGCAGCAAGGGACCAAAACATTCCTCTCCAAGACTTCCTATCTCCCAAGGTCCCTGCAAGCCAAGGTGCTAGCTAGGAGCATGCCTGTTGCTGCGCGCTGAGCAGCCGCTATCACTAAGTCAAGACCACGAGATGGTCTCCGGTGATTATCCTATTGGAACCTCTTTCCAGACCTCATGGCCACTCCTAGCTAGCCAGTAGGCCTCATCCCATTAAAAGCTTAGAGATATAGCTTCATATTCATGCTACTAGTAAGCCGTTGCTCACTTCCACTGTAGACCGTACCGCACATGTAGAATCCTCGTGCCTCTTTGCTGTCTGGTATTTAGTGGTTTGTGGGAGTTAAAGACTTCAAGGTAAAGTCCCTGGTCACATTAATAATTAAGGACACTTGAAGGGCCGTAGGAAAAACTCGAGTATACCTCGAAGAGTTTTTAAGAGCAGTTGAAGCACGTACAGCTCATGTTATTGAATTAGAATTCCTATAGTCACGAATTTTTCCAGACTCAAAAAAGAAGCAGCAGCGAAAACAAGCTTGGCGGCCGGTAGCGGTACCGTGTATCATAGAGCTCCGTGTGGCCTGCGATGGCTCCACGGCTGCTGCTCTGAATTCTTCCTTTTGCAATTGCCACTCTTGGTCCTCTGTTCCTAAAGACCTTGTTCAAGCTTGCTTCTTTTCGAGAGAATTGCTTTTGTTTGCACATTCGCAATCCCATAGCCCAGAGCCCAAGGCTGCCTTTCCAAAGCAGCACAAAACCTGGACGTCAAATAAATGATCATATGATCGTTCTGTTGTTGCCTTACATGTTCTTGGAAGACAAGATGATGATGATGCGAGGATCTTGTGAAGCAACAGCAGAATTGTACTTGGTGAAGGAACAGCACTCACTTTTGATGCGGTGTACCACTTGCTAGACAGAAGCAGATCTATGTATCTTCCAACAGGCTGCTACTAGCTGGCTAGTACGTATCGGTACGAGGCCTGTGCATTCAACCACAGCCAATCACAGCCAGCCAGCTCTGCCAGCTCAAATATTGTCCTTTACTCGCGGATAATCTTCCAAGAATGAAAAAATCTGGAGCCGTCAGAACAGGCTTTAGTTAGGGTGTCAACCCAACATCAACAGTTTGAGCTCGAAGCTTCACTGGCAAATAAACGCAGAAGAAAACATGCTGCGCAAGTACTCCAGTACGGAACTGGGCTAGCTAGCTAGTAACAGCACTTCTTCCGGTACAATTGACATCTGGACTGACTGACAAATGTCAACCCTTGTGAAAGATCCATGTATGAGAAGTCATCTTCCCCGTTTCTTGGGCAAGAAAGTTGACACCAAAGTCCAGGAGCCAAGTCAAGGAAACCCTTTTGCATCCATCAAAGTGGCCGGGCCAGCAGTTTTGAGAGGAAGCCAAGGTACTATCATTAGCTTGTTTGACCATTAAATTTTGCTTGCTGTGAGTGACAACCCCAGCCAAAGGTCATCCTCACTTGAAAAGCTCGAGCCGATTTGGAATGTCGCCTCTCACATTTTTGTTTGCTTCTGTGCGTGATTTGAGGCAGCCCGAGTGCGGAAGCAGCCAGCAAAGAACAAGACAAAGCACAGGTGGCTTCTGCACACACACAAAGTCGACTACCGGTAAGTGTTGACTCGACTGACTCATTGATTCTACCTTGAGTAGCTGGATGGCTTCCAAACCGGTTACTATCATTCATCGGTGTTGTTCTGTCGGATTTTCCAGGAGTCCATCATCACACAAGTTCCATCATACCGGTAGAAAAGCAAAACTCAGATACCGGAGACACCTTTGTGCTTCTTTCTCACAACTCAATCCTTCCCACAGCCTTCCCCGCAAAAACAACGGTAAGTTTCATGACGTCACGAAAGAAGTTTCTAGAAGACCTGAGTCGAGTCGAGTCGAGTCGAGTCTTGAAAACGTGTTTTGGCGATTGTTAGTTAGAGGCCCAAAGCAGAACACAACCCGCCGATGACCTTCCTCCCGAGCAGTTCCAGTCAGCGGAAGTTGGATTGGAATCTGAGGATACCGCCAGTGGGCCGGAAGGATACTACTGCAATGAGACCGTCGGCTGGCCACTTGTTGTTGGATTGAATGACGGCATCAATTGTCTCACGCAGCTGTTTGTTGTTTGCGCACCAGTTCGATTCTCACGCCAACAAAGAGGCAATAGCCAAGCAGGAAAGGCGGAAAAAGACTGACACGACTCTTGTTGTTTCGTTGTGAGAATTGTGGATTGGCATTTTAATAAAAAGCATTCCACTTGTCTGAAACGTCACGACTACAACCTGGTTTTCTTGCAATCGGTTACATCCTTTTGACGTCAAGTAAGTAGATGGGACGCCACAATGCAACCTCATTATCTCGAAGGAGTTCCAAGACAAAGATGATTCCTTGCGCTATTCCTACTAGTGATGATTGCGCCGCTACCCCCATCCCGGGCCAGACATTGCTGGTAGAGCGAGTCGAATCCGATGACCTCCAAGCCATGGAAAAGGATTCCAGGGCGGTGCTGTGGCGCGCCGAGACTTCCATGTCGGATGGAGACGAGGATGCCACGGAAAGTAGTGAAGACGCATCCGTGTTGGTGGTCCAAGCCAATAGTCCCCAAGGAGAGGCCCTCCGACTTGGGAACGATGAGCTCTCCAAGGAACCACTGGTACCCGTCAAAGATCACGTTACCTACTCGGTCGCCAAGAAGGGCAAGGATGACATTACCGTACGAGTCGACGTCGAAAAGTACATGTCCAGTCGAGAAATGACTCCCTTACAGGAACGATGGAATGCTCTCACGATGATCCCTCAACCACTTCTCTGTGTCTGTTACTTGCTATCTGGCAATTGGGTCAGTGGAGCCATCTTGGCAGAAGCTACCAAAGCCTATCAGAATTTGTCGCAAGAGGCTCTAACCGAGGCATTTGAGAACGATCCCGCTTGCTTTGATTGGTCTCATCTTCCCGTTGTGGGATGGCTGTTTCGGCACATGTATGCCATGCCTCCTCTTCCCTTGCTGTTCATCACGGCGGGGTGTGTGTCGCAGTTGCCGTTTTCGTTTTTGTACCATTGGAAATATGCGCATGCACTCACACCCTCTCAGAGAACCGACCATTGGAGCCGCCGCATGGACCAATCCATGATTCATGTCTCGAGTGCCTTGTCGTGCTATGGTACCTCGGGATACTGGGATTACTTTCTTGTCAATTGCATCTACAACGCCGACAGCATTTATCGGCAATTCCAGCCTAAAGTTATACCACGACGCAATCAAGGACGGCTCGGCGTTGCCATTGCCGCCTGGGCCATTCCGGTGCTCCGACGAGGGGAATGGGACATGTTCATGCAACTCGTGGTGACTCTGGGCATTGGGTTCTTTTTGTTCCTACGATACCCCATTGGAGGATGGTCTCATGCGGCCTTTCATTTGACCTTGATTCCTCTGATGGCGTTGCTGATGAAGATTGGCACCGACTTGCCTGCCTCACAAGGAACAATCCAAGGAGCAGCGCAATGCTTTGCCATGGCAGACCTTCGTCATGCATACTCAACATAGACACACACACACGAACGAACGCACGCACACTACAAATACTACAGTACAAAAGAGATTTACGTTTTCGTTAAAGAGTAAATAGCTGATACATATTATCGCAAGAGGGAACAGCAAGCATCCAGCAAGGAATAGTTTTTTGGAATGCAACAAACCCAGGTGAAGCACAATCGGGACTCGCTAAGGTGAGATGCAGCCACCGACAAACCTGCGGCTACCGTACCAAGAGTTTCTTTTCGACATCGATGTCTGCGTGTTGATTAAGAGACGACGGATACTCCGCAGCTGCTGCGGCGTCTCGTGGAGGAATACGGTACCGCTACCGGTAGCTACCGGTAACTAGCTAGAGATCCGGCACATGCAAGGTGATTCCGGTACCGGTCCAATACGTCTAGGTAGGTGTGGACAGTAGCATGCACACAAGCCCGCAAGCAGCGGTACGGTACAGTGCTTTGCCCCGGTGAAAACTATTGATAGCTATTAGCTAGTACCGGTAGACTACTCACCAGTACCGGTACCGGTACATGTACGTGTATCTGTTTACGGGTAACCAAGCATTTTTGGTATCTTAATTTTACTACAATTAGAATATTTTTGCTACTCGTTGCTACCAATCCCAGTGTTTCGTTGCTACATGTAGTTAGAAGAAAGCATCCTCAAAGCCATCATCATTGGCCGCTCCTCCTTCAGGTCCTCCAATGTAGCCGGGTTGCTGTGTTTGCTGCTGCTGCATGGAATGATCTCGCAGTGGTTGTTGACCATGCATCGTTGCTGCAGGTGGCATGAAACCTCTGTTTTCAAGTGGACGAGAAGCACCACCCAGCGCTGGTCCACTGAAGAAACCTGGATTGTTGAATGAATTGGCAGTCCCTTGAGAATGCTGAGGCTGTAGTTGGGACTGGAATTGATGCTGATGTCGCAGGGGATTCGGTTGTCGACTATTGGGACCAGGGCCGTACTGACTGTCTTGAACCATTGGTTGATATCGATTGAAGGGACCCATTCCTGGTTGTGCCACTTGAGCACTCTGACCTCCAAACGTCTCCCAATTCTCGTTTGTCTCATTTGGATCCCACTGCGCCGTCTCGTCCCATGGACCATCACCGTCAAAGGGATCGCCGCCAATACCAACACCGCCAAAGCCGTCGTACGAAAGGAACTGATCTTGTTGCTGTTGCCATGAATTGGCATTGGCATGGCCATGCTGGCGTCCAGCAACGACCTCTTGTGGTCCACTCCAGGCAGGTTGATGCTGCTGGTCATGATCAGTTGTCACAACGCTCAAGTTTCCAGGTGTTCTGGAGGGGGGAGCCATCAGGTTTTGTTGGTGGAGTCGAGGAGGTGGGATCGGCGAAACTCGTCTGGACGGCATGGATCTTCGTGCCGTGTCGCTAAAGAACGCGTTGGTTTCCTCATTCTTCCGGGCTAACAATTCCTGTTCAGAGATGTTCTCTTGGAATTTGCGGCCCTGTCTCCTTCGCCTCGGTTCACTGGTGAACCTTTGAGGGATGAGACCATTTGGCCTTTGCAAGGCACTCTCCCGACGCATCACTTCACGCTCTTGCTGGGGGATGAGACTGTTTTCCCGGTTCTCGTTGTTGTTGTTGAGATTGTCCAGGAATCCTTCAGCATCGTTCGGGTCATGGCTGAATATTTTGAATGGGTTCAGATTCTTCTTTGTGAAAGCCCTCTCTTGCGAGTTGACCTGTTGACGTTTCTCTTTTCGCCAAGAGTTGGACTGCCGGCTGCTGATGGATTGGCTGGCATGTGGTGACTGCGACGGCCGGATGCCAGCAGAGCTCGCTTGGGAAACTCTTCGAGCTTGAGTTCCTCCCCGACGTGTTTGTGAGGCAGGCGACCTAGTATTTGCTTGTGGATAGAGTGGTGTCGCTTGCGATGGCCCATTCGGAGGATGAGCTGTCATTGAGGGCCCATTCGGGAAAGGCGATTGTGTCAATCTACGTGACGGGCGATCTTGTACCGAACGTCGCTGAGCGGTGGCGTTCATCCCGGGTCGATGCATTGACGCGGCAGAAGCGGGCATCGATGACACGTTCGGGGTTCTAGCTTGGCGACTGAAATGTTGAGAGGTTTGGCCCATTGGAGGCGAAATTCTCGTGGTTGCGCCCGGTGGGGCTCCTGGATGGCGACTGAAAATTTGAGAGGTTTGGTCCATTGGAGGCGAAATTGTCGGGCTTTCGTTCGGTGGAGCTCCTGGATGACTATCAGAGCGAGCCTTTGGTTGCATAGGTTGGTGGGCCCACCCATTCACGTTTGCGGTTTCAATGGTCTGACCCGACATATTCGCTCTTGCTGGATTTGGATTCACGAGCTGAGGAGTTTCTTCTGCTTGTGGCGATGGTTGACGCTGGGGACCTATTGCCAGGTGGCTTGAAGTCCTCTGTGTCGAGTAAGAGTGATCCGCATTGTCCATCAGCCGACGCCTCTTCGCATCCGTCCCTAAGTCGATCGACGGGTCTTTCCGAGATGAAGCACTGGGTTTTGATTTTGACTGTTGGGATTTGTTGCCGGTAGACGACATCAGATTTCGGATCGTTGACTGTCTCTTGGCCTTTGGTTGCCTGTCAAAGACCGGGGCTATACCTTTGGACTTGTGTGTTGTGTAGGAACAAGGATTGATGCTATTGTTGCCTCTCACCTCAACTTTTTCTGCCACGCACATGATTAGAGTTAAAGCAAGGGGCTCAGTATGTATTGTGCTGCGTGGCAGGGGAAACGGCCGATACTACTTACCGTCGAACCCAACCATGGAAGCAATCAGCTGAATGACCACCAAACCAAAGCTGCTGGGACACCGCAGAAGCAGGACATCTGGTTTGAATACGTTTTCGAGGAAGATCAAACAACCCCCTTTCATTTTGATGACAATCAATGCAACTTGTGAGATTTCACAATCACAAAGGAGAATGAATTCAAGCCAGAGAATGCAGCGGCTGCTCTTTACCTGGTCTATCTGTGTACGCAATCAACGTGTACGTCAGTGCACAATCTTCCGATGATGTATGTTCGGATGCTGTCGCACTGCCTGGTTGTCCTTCGAGTTTGCACTCGATGTGGCCCGCCGATTCCCCGTCCGCTCCATAGACGACGCGTGCGGAGACTTTGAGTCTCTGCTGCATGGCTCTGGCAACTTCAGCGCGAAGCGTGGAGCCAAAAGGAGGGGGTCGATTGGATGCTTTCTCAAGCTCCGAAGCTGTTGACTTTTCAACATCATCAAACGTCACGATGCCATGCATTCGAAGGGCGACCATGGGAGCATTTTTGATCTGTTTGAGAGCGCCATCGCTCTCACGCCATAGACTCCAAAAAAGTGATCGTCGAAGCTTCAGACTTTGCGCGGCGACGTGGCCATTCCGGCTCCCTTTCGCACTATATTCTTCAAGTGCCGACAACATCCGTGAGGAGTATTGAACCATGGCTTCTGTCTCTTGGAAAAGAGAGTAATCGTCAAAACGGTGCTGCCCGATATGAGCCTGGAGCATCACGAAGGCCTTTTGCTCCGCGGTTTGGACCCTGACCTTGCTGGGTTGACCCTCCAGCTTGAACCTGATATTCTTGTGGGCTTCATTCAGCTTGGCTTTCTCGTTTCTTCGGAGAGGCCGCTGCAAGTCTTCAATCCCGCAAATGGAAAGCAGAATTTGTCGCAACGAGCTATCAAAGGGAATCCCTGCCATGATCTCGGAAGCCTCAAAGCCGACCAGGCCTGACGCCATAATATGGCATGCTGGCAAGGGCGTAATGTTTTGCTGCTGGTTCCAGCAAATGAATCGTAAAAGATGGAGCTTTCGCAGTTTCTCTTCGCACTTCTCGAGCAAGAAAGCATCGAAGGACTGAATCGAAGTATCATGCAGGCCAAACAGAGAAGGATTCTTTCTCGCGCGGGCGTAATACAGCGTGCCCCTCAACCAATTGAGGGCAGTTGAGGGGCTGCAGATCACTTGCTGTGAGATCTCTGCGTTGATGACCTCAATCAGCTTTCGTTCCAATTGACTTTCGGCAGGACCGAGCCCGCCTGATAGTCTTTCAATGCGAGCCTTGGACTTGTTGTCTGTCATGATGACGGCAGTCCCACTGGTGTCAAAGCCCGGCCTTCCGGCTCTTCCAACCATCTGTAAGATGCTGGCCGCATCAATATCCTGGTAGCCGCATCCACTTCCTCGCCAAGCAGTGGTGCCTTTTATGATTACGAGATGAACCGGGAGATTCACTCCTTGAGCCAATGTCGAAGTGGCGCAGAGCACACGAATGTCACCTTCGGCAAACCCCTTTTCGACGACTTTTCGGTCGCCAGCCTCGAGACCTGCGTGGTGGAAAGCAACCCCTTCCAGTAGACAACGTTGGAGTTGGGTGTTTCTTGTTTGCGACGCAACTTTTGCCTTGACTGTGCCGTGAGAGAATCCGACCCCCTTGGCTTGTGCCAAGAATGACGCTAGCTTCTCAGTATCCTTCTTGCTGTGGCAGAACACAATCGTCGGCTTTTTGTTGGAGTATTTCTGGATCAACCCAGGGACTCGATGGTGAACGGTGTTCCAAAATTGAAACTCGTTCTTGCCAATAGTGCCAAGATTCACAATATGCATCGTCAATGGTACCGGTCGGTAACTTGCATCAAAAGTATAGCATTCGGACGCTGAAAGCAGGGAGGCGCAATCTTGGATGTTCGGCAAGGTCGCAGAGACGGCAACAAATCTGAAGGACGATGCGATTGCCTCAGGGGTTGTATGTGGATAGCTGCAAAAGATCAAACAGGACAGTGAGCGAAGGAAGAAAGGAACGAAGCTGCATTAGAACCTGATAGGTGCTGTTCTTACCTTGACATGAGGAGTTCTTCATGTGTCACCGCCACGTTCCTTGCGGCCCTTTGAATGGTCTTCATGCGGCAAACGATCGCTTCCAAGCACCATCCACGGCTAGGATCCCCCACCATGTGTACCTCATCCACCATGAATAGCTTGATCGTTGCAAATAGATAAAAGTTTTCCGTCCATCGCCTTGTCATGCTATCAAACTTCTCCGGCGTGGTGACAATCAGCTGAGATTCGGCAAGGTTTCGGTAGGAATCTCCAGGTTCCTTATCATCCCCAGTGATCATTGCAACTGAAATGCCAATGCCGAGAGCTGACAGTCGTGTATTCCAATCGTTGTATCGTTCTTCACAAAGGGCTTTGCTTGGAGCGACGTAGACCATTTTTCGATGCCTGCTCAAGAAGGATGGACGATGTGCAACTTTTGGTTGATTCAACAGGTCGATGTAGATGAGCCGTGCCATGGCGATCTCGAAGATGGTGGACTTTCCCGAGCCCGTTGGAGAGGAAACAAGAACTTGGTCGTTGCTGTTGGCCAGGACGTTTACAACCTCCGATTGAAGATGATTGAAGGCATGGAATTTGCACTTCCAGAACTTGGCAATGTGCGGTGGGAACACTTGCTCGACTGGGGTCCGCTTTCGAGTATTCATGGGTCGATTGTGAACGTTGAAGGAATGCACTATGGGATCCGGACTTGACTCGTGAGTTGTTGGAACGTAGAGAGACGGATCAATTTCCCTGATCTTTGCGTCGTTCATAGATGCAAAATCGAGGATGCCATTTCCATCGTCAAATCCTGAGCGTTCGGGGCTATCGTCCTTCCGAGTCGTCTTGTCGACATCCTTGTTGCTTTTTGTGTTGCTACTGCTGCCACCAATTCCGGTATTACTCCCGGCATCACCTTTACGAAAGAAACGGGAATCTGCTTTCTTTGCTGCACCGTGGTTGGTTTTGGCTGCAACTGGCTGTACATCGTCATCATCAGTGTCATCATCATCAGAGCCATTCACGTCGAACATCATTGGGAAATCTCCGTCGTTGGCTTGTGCCTTGCTACCGGTAGTAAGGTTGTCCGCGTCGTCTTCGGTCGCGTCCACCAAGTCGATCACATTTTGAGCCGTCGTTTCTGCCCCGTTGGTAGGTTTCTTGCTGGCGGACGATTCTTTTTCAGTAGCCTGAAGACGTCGTTTAGTACTTGGGCTGGCCCTCGGACTCGGTGTGTACGGCGTTAGGAGAATCTCTGAATCTGGCGTAGCTGTAGCAGCATTAGAGGCATTGGGAGGCGTTCGCACAGAAGCAGTGCCCGCTGCTTTGGGAGTGGACGTGGTCTTCTTGTAGGGGTTGACTCTTGTTTTGATCGTCGTAGGACGAGCAGCAGTAGCGCTCTTGTCGCCTTTTGCAAGTCCGATTGTACCATGCTTCGGATACGTTTGATTTCCAGTGGATCGTCCTGTACCGGTAGGAGTAGACCCGAGAAATGGCGACGCACTGGAGTCCGACGACGATGCGCTGGAAGTAGACGTCGAATCGCGCGGAGCAGTTGCGCTCGTACCGATTTGACGACCGCCGAGGTAGTGGGGTGCCTTGGGCTGCGGTGGACTAGGGGAAGGCGACTCTACAGAGTCACCGTGTCCGTTTCTAGAGAATAAAGAAGCACTCTTCTTCGCTGTGGAAGTGGAGCTACGTCTTTCGTGGTCCTCCGACTCGGCAAGAGATGTATCGTCGCTGTCACCGATGCTCGAATTTTCCACCTTGACTTCGACTACTGGCATCTTGTTCTTCACACTGTCTTGTTCGTTTACCAAAGATGTCGGATCTTTGCTGTGCCGCTCGATGAGGTCGTCAATGGCCTTGTAGGCTTCCGAGCCGATGGAATCCAAGTCGCTCGGTGCATTCGATTCTTCGTCTTTTTGTCCGCCACGACGAAGCTTCTCCTCCATTCGCTGTAGCTGCTCTTCTGTCGAATCATCATCCGAGGAAGATGAGGATGAAGAAGAGATGGAGGAATCGTCGTCGTCGTCGTTCGGTTGCTTGGCCATGGTCGGCATTTCTCTCGCAGTGTTGCGGTTGTGATGAGACGACGAAAAGGAGGTGAAACTTGAAAAGAGAACCCGGAGGCGAGCATTTTTAAAGGATGATGAATGATGAGGGTTAGAGATAACTGAAAAAAGTGAAGGTCATCCAGTCACAGCGTCCCGCGATTCGATTTGATCTCGTGAAGAAGCAAAGATCCATCTTGCCTCCACAACAGAACACTCAATTGCTTGATCTCGATATCTCCATAGAGGACTCGAGCGACACCCCATACGTTCAGGTTTAACAACAGTCAACGAAGAACAAAACAACACAGTCCAAGATGAGGTGGATGAACGAACCCGAGTGGAACGAAGAGGATGGCAGATCAGGAGTCAAGGCTATCCGCATGCAAGTTCCTGGAGGAACCGATTGCTGGCGCAAGACCCGCCACAACATGATTTCGGACAATGTTCCCTTTCGCTACCGCAACGTGATTGGTGACTTTGAGGTGATCCTTCATGCCACTACCAAGTTTACTGGCAACTACGAACAAGCCGGGATCATGGTCCGCGAAAGTGATGAAACATGGATGACTTGTGGATTCCAAGTCTTTGATGGACAGCCACAGGCCAGCGCCGTCGTGACGCGTGATACCTCCGATTGGTCCCTCTTGCCTCTTCCCGAGACGCAGGATTCCATGTACTTTGTCGTGAAGCGAACCAAGGAAGTGGTGGAATGCTTTTATTCCTTTGATGGCTTTGAATGGACTCAGGTCCGACAAGCGGTGCTCTCGGATGCAAATAAGCTCATGGTCGGTATGTACGGTGCCTGCCCACAAGGGGATGGCTTTGAAGTGGTATTTGAACATTTCACAATCAAATCCGAGGATGGAGAGTTGGATCTGTCGGATGGTGAGGGAGAAGATCTAGCTATCCAGGACGAAGAAAGCGAAGAACTACAGATTGAAGATGAGTAATTTTGTTTCTCAAGACGGAACAGACAGGAGCGTTAACGACGGCATTTGTAACACTTGTGTGGTGTGGGCCAGCCAAAATGGTTGTTTTAATTTTGACATGACAATAAACTGAATGAGATGCTTTGGATGAGATTCTTGTGTAGATGATTGGTGGTTTTCATCTCCCTTGGTATCCTTATTGCTTTTATTTGTCAAGTTCTTTTAGAATATACGTATCTATATTCGTTCTCTCAGTTTTCCTACTAGAATAGGATATTGGACCAGGAATAACTAAAGTTCCGCTAGATCTATTATAGGTAGGAGGCTCAAGCAATGAAAGCCTGAGTTTTGGTCCAGGCGCCAAGATACCCTGCATCCTGCATCTTCAGGCCGTTCCCTCCGTTGATTTCTCCAGAGTTTAGCTAGCTAGAATACATGCAGCAGCTCTGTGGATCAGGTAGCTTCTATCAACATGGATGTATCTATCTGGAATCCAATACACGTGCGGTGGAGTGGAGATAGACTACATCAGAGGCATGGGCCCTTCCTTTCCTCCGCAAGGTATTTTTTGGCTGGATCATTATTTTCGGGTTTATGGTCAGTCTTGTCAGCGACTCAGAGGCTGCCCGCTGCAAGGTCACGGCTGAATGATGACTGCTTGCTACCAAACTCCAAACCTAAAGATCGCGTCTTCTGTTCTTCTTTTTGTTGTCAACGACGAAGATCCACTACAAGCTCGAAAAGCAACGTTGTTCATTCTTGTCCCGTCTCCTGCTGACAACAACTTTCGGTCCCCTTATTAGAGATCCTCATCACAGCATACGGTAGCAGCAAGCAAGATGGCGGCAGCAGAAACAGACCCCTCGGATCCCTTCAAGGGAATGAAATGGATCAATGCTCCGAAAAGATCCAAATGGGATATCACGGATGGACGTTTGAAGCTCAGTGTTCCCTCCCAGACGGATCTATGGCGTGGAACCAAATTTGGTTTCACCAAGGAGAACGCTCCCTACTTTTTCAAGAAAATCTCTGGCGACTTTCAAGTAACCTGCCATATCAAAGGAAAATTCGACCAACTCTATGATCAGGGAGGTATCCTGATCCAAGCATCCAAAACGGTATACCTCAAATGCGGGATCGAATACTTCAAAGATCAGTGCTATGCGAGTACCTGTGTTACAAAGGAGAACTCGGACTGGTCCTTGATGCCTCTCCCGGATAAGGCAAAGCAAGCGTGGTTCGTTATCAAACGGATTGGAGATTGTGTACAAGTGTACTCCTCCCAAGATGGTGTTATATACAATCAGGTCCGACTGGCTGTCTTGACGGATGAACCCATTTTGAAGGTGGGATTGTTTGGAGCCTGCCCTCAAGGAACTGGCTTCAAAATCTACTTTGAACACTTTTCGATTGAAGAGGAGTCTGGAGAAGGCGAGGAAGAAGATTGGGGCGAAGAAGAGGATTACGGAGAGTACGAGGATGAAGGTGAATTTGCGTTGGAATCTGACGAAGAGGAGAATCTAGATTAAAACGCCCGGAAGCAATGGCTCCGTATTTATTCATGTGGTGGTGGCGGTTGAGAGTGTCCTGTTTTTCCGAATGCTGTGGTGAATGCACTGGTAATAGATTAGTTTTATGCTTGCCCCGCCGTGAATCGAATGCGTCGTCAATACCGCATTTGCGGATACATTGCTCACGCAAGTGGAGCATGGAACGACATCATTAAAATAAGCTAAGATGGCACCTCACAGCATACAGTCAGCGGAAACACGCCACAAGTCTTGGTGGCAACTACGGCGTTACTTCGTAGCCAATGCCTTGACTCCATCCAGCCACTCGGCCAGTATGTTCTGAATGATAATGTAGCCCTCCTTGATATCTTCAGTATCCGTGTCCCTAGGGCCTACCGAGTTCAGATCCGAATGATGCGCTCCATTTTCAAAGTTCAGCACCAAGAGACTTTCTGATAAGTTCTGTTTGACAGCACCAACGGACCAGCCATCGTTCAAGCCATTTGTGAACAGGATGCGACTTGCATTGGCAGCTACCAAGTCATCAAATTTCCACTTTGCAACCAGTTCTGTGGGACGCGGCTTAACTCCAAACCGTGCGTGGCAATGAGCATTCATCCAATCTAGTGTCCAATTCCGAGGAGGAAACATGGATTCATGGGAAAAGCCAATTTTCTCCACCAAAAGTGTACCTATTGCATGGATGTCGGAGGGAGCAACAGCAGACAGCATGAGCCCCAAGCTAGCTAGCTGGTGAGGGGTGTACAATACAATGCTGGATACACTTACACGTCTGAAAGTCCCAACTCTCGCCATCCGTACCAGTCCCATCACCACTCCAATCACCTCCTGAAATAGTAGCATGACGCCCAGCTGGAAGCTGGAGGCCCATGTTGAAACAGTCAGAACCTCTTCCTAGTCTGTCAGTCAGAAATGTCTTGACCTTGTCCACAGCACTGGAATGGTCATCCAAGAAAATCTGACAATCTTTGTACAAATTGGTCTGAGGTGAAGGGGGATAATTGCCCATATTGTCATTGGCAAAGGTATATCCAACCATCATGAAAAGTTCTTCAAAGAACACGTGTCGACTTTTGATGTAGTCCGGAAGTGTTCCTGGGCAAATACCAACATCAATGGCAGGAATGTAGTTTGATGATGAGCCTTCTTGTAGCACATCATCCAAAGCTTGTCTGACAGCTTTGGAACAGCCAGGAATTGTCTTTTCAGCTACTTTGGAGATGTGATTGTAGTAGTCTCCCTCTTGTACCTGCTGAGAATAGAACTTGACAGGCGCTGACCCAGCATACGACATGTCAATCACATCGGGGAACCGTAGCCTTGCTGACATGCTGAGAAATCCAGGATAAGAGCCTCCTACTGTTATCACAGGACAGTAGTCAGAGGATGTCTTGTTAAGTGAACATCGAAGCTGGTCTTGAGCCACATGCTGTACTAAACGAACTGCATCCATCAGGGCTTGCTCTGCAGTGAAGAGTTGAACTCTTGGATCCATTTTCCTCGCCAGAGTTCTTCCTCTCAATTCCCTTTTTGACTCGGCAGATTGTTGCTGACTGTTTCCTTCTAATGTTAGATTTGCGTGCACCAAAGGTTGACTGAATCCATAAAATCGATGTTCTGGTTGTACAACAAAAGCTCCAAAATTCTTGGCTAGATGATCACTGATAAACGGGTAATAGATACCAGTCTCCGGAGAGATGTGCCCCTCTCCTCCAAGAATCATAAAAATGGGAGACCCAGGACCCTTGAAATGATCGGACCAAACATAGTACCTCTGGGACCACAATTTTCCCTTGTAGTGGTCATTTTGGTGCAAATGATCCACCAGCTGACGGGGATAGTAGTGGGCAGGAGCTGCTTTCCCATTGCATCCTTGGAAATTGCGAGTCAGGACCAAGAGGGCCACCAGGAAACGTAGGGTGTAACCAAGGAGGTACTTCATTTGCCTGTCGTTTTGAACAAGCTTATAGTGACGAGATCCATTCATCATGCTACGATATGATTGATACCGATACCATCGAACCAGAACGTCAAATAAACAATCGGTTGTGGGCGTGTGGGTCAATCGAAGAATCTTTGAAACCGCCTTTCAGTATTATTCGATGTCCTGCTGGCTTATTGATTGGCTATGTCTACCGGTACAGTCGTACCAGTACCGGTACCGGTACGGCGCGGTACGGTACTGTACCGGATGTGAGTAGGAGAGGCGCCTCCTCCAATAGATTGTTTTACAGCTTCTTTATGCAAATGAGGAGGTTACTAGATTAGTGGTAATGCTCGAAGATCGAACCAAGCTTGTGGATTTGATACACATGCCAGCGCAGGACCCTCAACCTATCATAGTAGATGGACTGGTTTGGAGACCACTTGTACCGTTCTCCCCCATGATCTAGTCTATTTCAATTGTTCCTCCCCATGCACGGACTATTCCACCTGTTTTTGCTGCCCTCCACGGATCCACGGTGATGTTCGATTCAGAAGGGAGTTGCTGAATCCTATCAACCCCCCCCCGAATAGTTTGAAGAATCATGCAGGTGTGCATACCGGTATACAGTTGCCGCAGCCGGAAAGACCTGCGTTAGCAACGACCGACTGCTTTGATTTCACCACCAGGGCTCGAGCTGGAAGAATCTTGCAGGTGTGCATTGGCAGCCACCCGGAATAGCCTGCGTTGTGAACAACCTCGAGCGATGGGGTTTCGTACGCGAGTTGGAAGACCCATGCAGTCACTGGAATAGCCGGTGTTGGCAACATGCTTTTATGAACCAGGGCTCGAGTTTGAAGAATCGCGCAAGTGTGCATGTACTGTACCAGTGGCAGCAACCTCTGGTTTTCGTATCAGCACCAGCTACGATCATCGGTCACAGAGACCCACTGCATAGTTATCGCTCCAGACACAGAGCCCGGATAGAAGTTTGTCGATCCTGTGAAATAACTCTTGGGGATGGTTGGAGGACCCAACTATGGTTTTTGGACGACGAAGCAGTTTGCCTTGACCAAGAATCCGGGTTGACAACAATGTCCGATGACGATGTTGGAAGCAGACAAGAAAGCATCCAAAATTTGGAGAAATCAGCAGGAGACCGTGTCCGCAAAAGGAAGATGGCTAATCCATGCAAATCTCAACACTGTAGGACCGAGGAAGAAATGAGAAGTTTGTCCGGGTCTGCTCAGGTTAATGAGCGGTGCACATGCCCAGAGTCATTTCACTTTACTGCAACGAGCCACAGGGTACAGTATTACACTTTGCGACCAGATAAAAAGTCAGACTTGAGCATTGGATCCAGACAAGCAAGTCTGTTGTTGTTTCTGTCACCGCGGTCAAACCCACAAGCTAGGCGGACATGTGTCAACTCGGAAGATGCTGGTTAAAACCACCAGCGGGGCCCAATGGAATGAAAAATGCGAATCTTTGGCACGAATGGCATTGTGACAAGACAGCCCTCGGCACGCACTTAGACGCCACGCCAGGGGACCTGACCTCCAACCAACGAAATCGCTTACCACGAAGCACACCTCCCATGGTGTCGGCGGTCCTGGAAACACGAACTTTCCAATCAATCCAGATACGCCGGTTTGAGAAAAAATAGAAGAGAAGGAATTGACGACGGCAATCTGGATGCCAGGAATGAGCAGTCCTTGATGAAGTACAGTAGATGACTCATCTCTTTCCAAGGTCGTGCCGCATCCAAGGGGACGAACGCATCGGTACCACCAACCATACAGATAGACACCCGACCGATTTTGGTTGTGAAGAGGCAAGAGCCCACAATTGGAAAATTGCCAGCCCAACGCAGCGTTTGCGCACCCTCTCATCGCTCACAAATTCTACCTACAAGACTCCCAAACTTGTCCGGATTTTTCGATTGTTCAACCTTGCCTTGACATCCACCTTCAAGTCTGCTATTCTGAAGATAGAAACCTTCCTAAACCATCTGCTCTCCACTGTTTCTGCTTTGAAGTGCTACCAACAACACACCACCACTGCCACCATGAGGATAATGAATATGGAAACGAGAAGTACTCTCATCAACACTGGTGACAGAAAGCAGCAACGGGAGAGACGGAGCATTTGGTCTCCACTGGTCACATCGGTAGCATTAATGCTCCTGATTCTGATCCGATCACTGCCACAAAATTTTGATTTTGCATCCATTGCCGAACTCTTTTTGGTAGTTCGAAATACAGTCGTCTCGGCATCCCAAGCCAAGGCCATTCCCGCCGTTGTCAGTCGACCCTTTGAAACCGTCTGGGAGGAACCCAAGAGTTCCGCCGAGCTATTCGACCGTGACACTCGCATCATCTGGGCGTATTGGGACAAGGGCTTGCAAGGAATGCCGGAACTGTGCCAACATTCCGTCTTATCCTGGCAAGTGCGAAATCCAGATTGGAAAGTAATCATCCTGGACGATCACAATTACCAACAGTACGTGTCAGTATCGGATCTACCCACCACCTATTTCAGTTTGAAGGTACAACATCGCAGTGATCTCCTTCGTCTGGCAGTTCTCATTCGATATGGAGGTCTGTATCTGGACGCATCCACATTGGTCTTCAAGGGCTTTGATCAAATCTGGGATACTGTGGAAGAAGACAAGCTTATGCTGACTTCCCTGAATAAACTGCCTGGATCTGGATTGGACCTATTCAACAATGGACTATTGATGACTAAAGGAACCAACAACAAAGTACTCAAGATCTGGCAACAGAGAATCCTAGAATACAGCGAAGCGCCTGGTTTGACTTTGGCAGCCATGAAGGAACATCCCCGATTCGCCCGAGTGGCAAATGATTGGGATGATCCATCCTTGGGTATTCTGGCAGATATGGTACCCTACCACTCCAACTTGTGGATGTTGGATGATCTCATCTGGAACAATGACGAAGGAGTTGCCGAGCATGTACTGCATCTCCCCAAGTTGCGATGGGGATTCTGGTTCCTCGCCTTTCCTCATTTGATTACAGAGAGCAAGAGACGGCAGCAATTATTATTGGGCGCTACCGGTACGACAAGCAATAATGAAACGAACATGTTTATTCCTCCTGTCGAGGATCCCGACATGATCAGCTGGAAACCACTGGGTTTGATGAGCGCCATTACAACGATTCTACCGCTGGTCTTTCAGGATGATAGAGACATGTCTATGCGCCTAGTGGAGAATACAATGGCACTCAAGTTCACATCGCATGATTTGGGTATTATTGAGTTTGGTATGAAGAAGTTTGGTCTGAAACACACACTAGGGCATCTCTATGATTTGGCCGTCAACACGACCTCCTATCCGATTCAGCAGGCAACCCTTGATGGTGCAGAAGCACCGGTGTTGGTGGCCAAGCAAGCAATCGAGGTGCCACAATGATAAAAGAAAGAGGCAAGGAGAATAACGAAAGCGCCGTCATTGCAGGAAACGGCCCGTGCCTTGCTCTCGGTAGTCCAATACCAGCGAGGAGGAAGAGATAGACCGATCCGATTCATTCAACACAAGCAAGAGCATGTGCAGTTTGAATTGACATATCATAGTTCACAACTAAAGAAGTGTACAGGGACACAACATAGCCAACAAAAGTAGACGACTTGAACAAAATACGTAGATTCTCTTGAACTCTTTTCTGGGGCCACTTGCCAATTCCGGTCTAGCGACCATCGTGCTCGACCAGGGCCCCGCAGAGCCGAGCTGGTAAGGGTACTAATTAATCCATCCCAAAGAAGGTTTCTTGTTAGCCCGGACTGGCAAACAAGCATCGGTACTATTTGCATCCGCTGGGAGCAATAGCTTACAATTGGCTAAGAGCATTAATACAAAAAGCCTACACGCCGATCAGCTATTCAGAACGTCTAGTCTGGGTACATCCCTGGCCCCGGCTTATTCAATAGGAATACTCCAGGGCTAACACGTACAAGAACGTCCACCTAAGCATCCTTGGAGAGTCCTTCCACTCCCTCACGAATCTTCAATCGCATCTGCCACATCTGGATCTCCGTCCTCACCCATTGGGTCTACCGTGGGGTCAGGACCGTGGGATTCGGTTGCTCCACCAATTCCCAAATTCGTGGTGGGTGCTCCAAGTTGCGTCTTAATGGATCTACGCTAAGGTTAGAGATAACACGTCATTGATGGCAGACAGTAGAGAAAAGAGAGACACATCTGAGAAAGACAGAGAGTCGAGTCGAGTCCAACAGCAACACCATCAACACGAAAGGCAAGCCATCACCCCCCTTTCGAACATATTCCTCCCTTGCTTAAAAGAGTCAACCATGCCCTTGGTGAAGATTTTTGCAAGAAGCACTCTCGCAAAGCCGGTTCCCTTGGCCGCCATTCAGTCGAAGCTTTGTGATATATGGGGAACAAAACCCAACACAACCAAGTTGATCCTGCAACGAGTGGAAGACTGGACCGACGAAAGCTTTCAAGAGGATGTCTATGTAGATATTCGAGCTTATGGTAAGTGAAGATTGGAACATTGATCCTGACTGACAAGGAGACACAATTGCAGGTCTTGTTCTCACGCCGTGCTTGATTGCACCATGTTCACAGGGAAATCAGAACGAACACGTGAATTTGTGTTGGATGGTATGAAGCAGGCCCAGGAGGCGTTTCAGCAACATGATTTGATTGCCAATATGCGGCTAGAGACATACGAGGGAGAACGCTATTTCCATGTTCCGCCAACGTCAAAGTAAGGTCCTGATGGCTGGCTAAGCAGAAAGTTCCACCGGATGAGGTTGGCCAGGCGAAGCAACCAGCACAGGCAAGCAAACTCTGCATCATTGGCGCATTTAATATTAATGAGCTAGCATGTCGATTCATACCGGTTTTGTGGTGCCTTGTATGAAATACATACTGCCGACTCTAGCTGGATGGCTGAGCTTTGTATATGGGCGTGTATTAAAATAGGGGTTCCAGGTGCTTACAAGCATAAGCGCCAACTGTTAGTGTCATGGGCGCCGTCAAGGGGTGCCACCTTTTCTCTGCGCACTTGCTTCGGAGTGGAGGCCATACCAGTGTGCTCTTGCCGCACGGCCATCATCGTTGATGCTTGACATCATGGCCATGATAAATTGTAGGTGGTCCGGATCATCATCCTTATTCTTGAGGTATGCTCCATTACGCCGCGCAGTGGCAACTCTGGCGTAGCCACTGCGCATGTAACAACTCGGGGCGATTACCGTGATATGCTTGTCTAGGTCAACCCAGCACTGCCCGACAAATGCTTGGGCCTCCATCAAGCCATCAATGGCCAGCATTCTTTTGATTTTTCTGGCTTTGTGGTCATCCAAAACGTCCATGGCTGTCTTCAACTGTTGCGCTGCTGCTTTCAATCCATCCTTCATGTTACAGACAGCAACAGCTGATTCAATTCGACTCTCTAGTAGCCTTTCCTTGGAAGTTTTATTGGCTGCGGAGGTCGGCTTTGCTGTCTTGGTGGGCACCCTTGCACGAGTAGGATTCAGATGGGGGTATGACTTTTTCAGCATACTACTCGATGCTGAAGCTTTCTTCTTATGCTGCTGATGCTGCTTTCTATTGGAAGCGGCAGTTCCATTGGCCAAGGAATAAATGATACCGGGAGTTGGACAGAGTATCTCGGCATGCAATTGGACGTGACCTGCACGGTCATTTAAAAAGGCCAGAACCCATGATAAGCCATCAGCTTCAGCTGTTCTTTCTTCTTTACTGGCCTTGCCATTTCTTAAAACCTCAATCGGCTTCTTCAGTGCCTTCTCGGCTTCGATTAGACCATGACTTGTGTGAGCGAGAGCTTCATAGGATTCCACCTGAAGGTCAGACGCTCGTCCTCTAATCAGGTCTCGAATATCTTTTGAGCCCGTATCAGTTGATGGTGCCATTTCGAAGGGTGTCCTTGTCCTCCGGCAAATAAACCAGAGTGAATGCAGGTTGCTTTTTGTGATGAATACAGAGTATCGATAATCTAAATTTGTGGGAAGTGTGGAACTGCGAGAAGATTGCAATCTGGGTTGGAGGGAGAAAAGTGAACCTTCGCCTCCCACTATGCGTTGTGATCGTGCTTCAAGCACGAAATAAACCTTTATAGATACCCCACTATTCAAAGTAATAATGATTCGCAGATGTTAAATCCTCCGCCAACATCACCTGACTTCGCCATTGCTCGTCGCCTGGCTCTTTGGAGAGGTCTCTCTTCTATTGTCTATTAGCTTTGGAAGCATGGCCAAATGAAGAAAACGTTGCTACCGTTGTACTTCTCTCTTAGCCCATCCCAAGCTTGTCGAAGTATCCTTGATAAGGTCGCTTATTAGAAGCATTGAGATTGGATCTCTTCGTTAGTGCGGCTTGATTGACAAACAAGGCAGAAGCTGGCGATCTTTTGGAAAAAAGATACCATAAGATACCGTATCGAAGAAGTAGAGACCAAGAGAAGGAAAACGAAACGAATAAGCCAAGATGGAATCTACGGGTGACAACAAGGAAGACCAGATCACACAGCTCAAGGCGTACTTGCAGACGATCATGGCAAAGCAAGAAGAACTGAAGAAAGCATTGTCAGTCAAGAACCAGAAAGCAGCTGCAGCTCGACGACTCAGTACGCAAATCCAGGGCCAGTCACTGCGTGGTTTGATGGACGTAAGCGACAGCGACAAACACGGGGCGGAGACGCCTGGGATGCAAAAGCGATTGGATGACTACTGTCAGAACGTGGAAGAACTCGAGAAGGAATTAGAAGAAACGACAAAGTTGGTCAATCAAGTGACCTTGGCGCTTTCTGTATTGCCGGCGGATAACACGAGATGCCACCAATGTGGTTGAATTGGCACGCTGTGGAATGCCCATCCTGTCCCCAGGATGTGAGCCATCCAGAATAGCTAGCCGAGAACTGACCAAAAGTTTTGCAACTCTGGAACTTGATTGGCGGAAGAAATGAAATTGTCACATACACTTTCGACCCCGAATCAAATCTCTTATACAATCACACGCGAGCTTCGATATTTTTCAATAGCTCAAACTAATTCAAAACACTTGAGGAGTTCCTCTAGCTAGTCTTATCTGATGCCGTTACCAGCCTAGGAAGCTAATGGAATCGAGATACCGATACATGTACCGGTACCGTATCCTCCCATTAGCAGCCATCAACAGCAGCCATCATCAGCCTTTTGGTCGTGGGTTGAGGTGCTATTGGTATAAACATAGACACACAAGACTTCATCTTCATTATTACAATCACAATCAACTCTTTCAATAGGGATGATCCATTTTCGTTCAGCAAACAAAGAGGCAAAACATTAATTCTTCTTTGGATAACACAACATTCAAAGGAATAATAAAGCAGCCAAAGCTTAAATCCATGAATGATGTCACCATTTTCGTTCGGCAAACAAAGAGGCAAAACATTAATTCTTCTTTGGATAACACAACATTCAAAGGAATAATAAAGCATCCAAAGCTTAAATCCATGAATCATGTCACTCGGAATCGAATTCAATCGAAAGATACGAAGATACTACGGTCGTAGTACATACATACATACATACAGGAATCTCACCACAAACTCGATAGAGTGAGCAGCGAGAGGTTGCAAAGATAAAACAAAAAGCAAGAATGAAGTACCTTCTCTCCTTGATATTGCTCTTGGGCTCTTGTCAGTCCTTCTCTCTGACAGGTTCAAGGCTTTCGCGTCCTTTCACTAAGCGTCTGCATCCGCTTTGGTCCGCAACTGATCAACCGGAAATGCCACCATCATCCTCGCTGTTGAAACCAGAAAAACCGGCAGACAGCACTCCACGTCCACCATCCAAGCGACGAATTGATTCGGTAGAGCGCTTTGCACGGCTGCCTGTTTGGCCCGTCTGGAATGGAGTCTTTTTGTTTGTCATTTCTCGCATCTTGGGCAAGGATATAGCGGCCAAGTTGGAAGATGCGATTGGCGGTCGAGTCTGTCCCAATTTCTATCAAGACACGGAAAAGACATCGCCATTTATCATGTTGGTCCATCATCGACATTCGTTTGCCGCTTGGGATCCTCTGCGATATATCCAGCGCACGTTTTTCCCCGAAGGATTTCCCTCCCATCCGCACAGAGGCTTTATCACTGTCACGTACTTTTTGCGAGGTGGTTTTACCCACCGAGATAGTATGGGCGTCCAGCAACGGTACGGGGCCGAAGAGAGACATGACGGCAAACACACACAATATCTCATGACGGGATCGGGATTGCTACATGAAGAAATGTTTGATCTGCAAGCCGACAACGCCTTTGGGGTGTCAGGACAAGAACTGTATCAATTGTGGTTGAACGTACCCGCCAAAAACAAAATGGATTCTCCATTCATTCAGGTTCTGGGTGGCGAGGATGAAACCCCTTCTGTGGTGAACAGTGGAGTCGAGACCATTGTCATTGCAGGGACGTATCAAGATCATTCCGCATCTGCACGCCTATTTTCGGAGGTGTCCATATTTCATGTCAAGATGGAACCGACCTCCACATGGAAGTACACTTTGCCTTCGAGTCATGCCACTGGTATACTCTATATTCGAACTGGATCGGTCTCTGTTGACGACGAAACAGTGGGTCCTCACAATACTATTTACTTGACTTCGTTTGGCGATGAAGTAATTGTTACTACGGAAAACGGGGCCGACTTTTTGTTCCTGTCAGGAGCTCCCCTCATGGAACCGGTTGCTGCACAAGGATCCATGGTTATGAACTCGGCATATGATATCAATGAGGCGTACCAAGATTATCAAGCTGGAAAAATGGGTGCACCTTGGGACCACAAGCTAACCGACAAGGAATGGAAAGATCATGTCAACCGATATCCTTCCATCTACAGGTAGAAGAAGGTCAGCCGCAAGCCGTGCTACAAACAACAATCCTCCAACAAAAGGACCTCCAGATTGCAGATGCCCCTCTAGTGCAGGTTTTAGTGAAGATCAAATCAGCAACATCGAGCCATTTGATGCGTAGCTGACGGATCCACATTTGGAAGCTTGTCGACCGCCGACTAATACCGTCAGACTCCGAGAAACGCGGTAATCATGTCTAGCTAACACGCACATTGGAAATGAAAAGGATTCCTCGAATGCGGGTTCCCGGTTGCAGTGAATATGTTTTTTGCTAGATTAGATTGTGCTTCTTTTAACTCTTGCCCAACAACCGTTCGGTGTGGAGCAGCGGTAGACCCGGTTGCCACAATAGTTGTTGTAAGACGTCCGTGAGTCAATTTAGTTGTGTGTAATACTTTGGTTTTCATGGTGGTATCATTCGACCGCACGGTACGGTTGTACCTGGTGCCGCTACTGGGACAGAGGATGCTACTTTGCCTCTTCTATGTTCGAGTTGGCGGGAAGAAGATCAATCTGAATCGCTTTGGGATCCACACCGACGTACATTTACCGTGTCGTGTAGTTGCGGTACCGGCAGAGGTACAGTGTACCAGCAGCGGTAGCGTTCTACTAGTACTACAGTACGCGCAGTAAGTCTGCACCCATCGGGTCGGCGGACCTCAGTTATCCATCGTAAACTTGAATCGTACCCCAGTCAGCCAGCTTATATCCATCTGATGGCACAATCCGTCTGAATGCATCTATCGGTATCGTTTGTGGACCAGCGACATCCCATTTGTGATGGATTTGCAAATGGACCCTCGGGAAGCAAAACGATCGTGGTTCTGTTTCCACGCTGCGTTAAGTCGTGGACGTCGTTTCTCTCGCGGGAACGACTGCCGCCACATTCAACTCGGACTCCCACCGCTCACAAATTATTGAAAGCCAACCACAACAACAGTTGCTTGACACAATATTGACATTATCTTTTCGCGATGGCATTCAAGCGTCTCTCTAAACACTCCGCTTCTCCTCAGAAGAAAGATGGCCGTCGATTGCGCTCTCGTGTCCTCAATCGACTTGGCATTACAAGCAACAAGGCCAGAGTGAGCGATGGAGGAATCCCGCCAGCAAAGGTTTCGGAAGAACAAGCCAAGCCGGTAGCGTTGAAAAGCCCTACCAAGAAAGTGTCGCATCGACGGGTCGTCATTACCCAGTCCAACGTTCGATGTGTTCCTCCCAACGAGCCTTCGTCACCATGCCCTCGAACATCGTGGGAAGTTGCTATTGCTCAAGACGAGAAGTTTGCGACGCCTCCGCCAATCCCCTCTCGGTCGAAGCCACCACCCTGCCCAACAGCCTACCCTCGTCTTCCTCATACTTCCATCAGCGTATCATATTCCATGCCGCTACAGGAATTCCAAAGCTATCCAGGCATGCCAAAACCAAAAGAAGAATCAAGCTCCCGAGTCTGTTTTGCATCCTCAGTCCAAGTCATGGAGATTCCATCTCACGTGCACTACAGCAAACAGGCTCGCGACGCCATGTGGACCAGTCCCAAGGACATTGACCGATTGGCCAAACGCAATGCGTATGAATATTGGGCCGATGGGAAACAATGGGAAGACTGCAAGGAGGAAGACGAGATGCTGGAGTGGAATGGCAAGCTCTTGCATCCATTTACGTATGAACGCATGCAAAACATGATTGCGCAGACTCGAATGGAGGCAGAGCACGAAAAGGAGGTACAAGAGCATGCAAAGTCATCTTTTAGCTTTCGTGAGATGCTATTTGGGCGCAGCCACAAGCAAGACGAATGGTTGGTCGGATGGCAATCATGTCCTTGACCACATTTAAAAAAGAAAAAGCCGCTCAACAGTGGTCTATTGTATGTGCTAAAAATAAAGAAATAGAGCTTCAGTTGCTCCACACATCTCTGCTCTTATTATTAGTTTAGCCCACCCATAGATACCATACTTGAGATCCGGTAACCAATTCTGCGCTGCCCCCTCGGTACGGTACGGCGTGATTTTGCCACGAGAAGTCTTGCGTACTTTGGTTTGCTGCTTCTTGGGTTGAGGCGCAGAGCCTGGTTGTTGTTTGTCGCTCCTTTGCTCGAAGAACCGTCGGCTTGTCGTTTTTGGCTCGCTGCTGGTTGCCTGTGGAGTTTCTTTCGCTAACTTCGAACAAACTGCTGTGCCCACCTTTGCCCCTCATGCTGGTTGCGACCGACCCATCGAACAAGCCACGGCGGACTTGTGAAGAGCCATTGCACAACTTTTGAAATGTTTCTCAAACTAGCTGTCCGAGCGCTTGTACTACACACACATGCATGTCGATCACGATACAATACAATACAACAGTCAATCTTCTATATTTTACTTTTTGTATCGTTTTGTATCACTTCGCATTCGTCGTGTAGTTGGTACATCTACAAAAATCATTTGCATCGACAATACTTGTTTGCCGACCACAGGTTGTCCTCATGCATCAACACGTCAATTCGAGTGTGGCAACATTTTCAAATCCACACGATTGGACATCTCCCATCAACTTCCAGTCGGTATCGTCCAAGAACTGATCCATCTTGTTTGGATCCAATCCCCACACCCATGGTTCCGCCCCACCGGTGAATCCGTACTTGTGCATGGCCGGCACGACCCATCCCACTTCGACGGTTTGTCGACGTTCGTTCCATCCAAAAAAGTCAAACATGACGACACTTCCCTTACTGACACTGGCTTGGACTTGATCAAACAACAATCCTCGAATCTGTCCTTCTGTCAAGTACATGCTCAATCCTTCGACAATCACAATGGTGGGCAAACTGGGATCGTAACCGGGTTGTTCCTTGAGGACGGTGTCGAGCCGGATCTTGGTCAAATCGGCCATGACATGTTCCATATTGGACGGTTGACTGCCCAACAACAGAGGTTGTTGTTGCTGTTCATTGTCGTTTTTCTTGGCGTCGCAGTCTGTGCTGTTGTTGTTATTATTGTTATCCCACACACGCCGCTTGACGCGACTGGTAGCGGGATGATCGACTTCCCAAAAGTTGACACTACTGGAGTATTCGCGACACAATCGCAACGCCAGAGTATCGTAGCCGGCTGCCACAACAACGACTTGTTTGCGTTCGGCTGTTTCGTGTTGTTGCAAAAAATCGCGGACTTGACATTCAATAATGAGTTTGCGAAATCCAATGCCTTCAAAGAATCCGGGATACCAAATGGCCGCAATACATCGGGCCAACTTGGCCACGACGGGATTGCACAATACCCACGGACAGGTTCCAAAGGGGAGATTGGCAGCGACCAAGACGGCGACTTGGGCGGCGATAATGTTGGGAGGGATGCGGCTGCGACCATAGTCATCGCCGCCCAAAAGGAGGACGCAGTAGGCTACCATGACGGCAGTGATGGAAGGCATGTCATCTTTCATCTTTCTCTTTGTTTGCTAGTGTTGATGAAATTCGGTTGTTGGTTTGTGTGAGTTGGTTTTGTGTGATGGATGTTGCGCAGCGGTTGTTCTATTCGAGAAAAAGTGGCCAGTATTAGTAACGGAATCTCCAGGCAAATCCATTGCTGGCATTGTTCGCGAGGAATAGTGCCAAAAATAGCACGACTCGACACAATGACGATAAGTAGAGATCCGGTATGAAGTCATCAAACCTTGCTGACGTGAGCCAAGCGTGGCGTTTGGAAGCTTTTGGTTGGCTTGGCTTCTCATCATGCGATGCGAAGATGCGAAGATACGTCTTTTGAAGCTTTGGTTTATCCGGCAGCGAAGGTCAACATGGGCATGCAGCTGCTTGCCATCAAAACTACACGACTTAGCTTGAAGCTCATCTGTCTCTGTTGCCTGATGTACTTGTAACCAGTGAAGTACGTACCGTCGAGGGCATTGGCATTGGCTGGGCAATGCAAAAGGATTCCATTCGATTCTGATTCTGATCCGATCGGACAACCAGCACCAATGGATCGATCATGAAGAATCTGTCGACACCTTGGATTGCATTGAATGGCGAGCACCAAGCTAAAGGGCTCGCATAGCGATTGTGTTCTGAGATCGGAATGAGACCGTGGAGCTCTCTCGAAAATAATGTGTTGCCACTTGAGGGATTCGATTCTTCTTGCGACGACGGTTTCTTTCAATCTGAAACAGGAAAACCTTGCTCCAGATGAATTAATTCCTAAAATGAGTAGCCGTGTGTCCGATGGAAATGCCACCATGCACTGGAAGCACTGTCAAGGTTTGGGGTATCGAGGTGGTGGTGGAACCAAGCATCTGGGCAACTACTGTACACAGCTGCATCTCCCATGACAACATTTATTGCTGGGTCAGGAATGCATGAATCTATCTATCTATCACTGCTTCACTGAAGAGACAAATCCCAACAATCTGCGTCCCTTCCAACATACCGTACGGTACAGGCAAAATCCTCCCAATGCTACGGTACCGTACTAGTATGCGCTATCTCACAACAACAGCATGCTGGCCATAAATCAAAGCAATTATGTATGATCAATCAGAAGAACACGTTTCTTGGAGATCCGCTGAGTTTTGTCTTGGCTTCAGCCAAACGATGCTACTATCATAGCTTGGTTGCTCTCAGTTTGCATTTTTATTTATTCCCCATTGGCCCATTGGATAAAAACTCAGCAACCATTCATTCAAGAAAACAGGAACAAGCGGTGCCTGATTTATGTTTCCAGAGGCATTCAACCACCACCACCAACTGGATGAGGAGTGACACAAAAAAAGGTCTCCTGCTTATGCTCTGCTGCTATCAGCCACATACATACATGTTGGATGTAACGTCAAACTTTGCCCGTCATGGTCGATACCTGTGTGAGCATAAAGGATATCGGACCGATGGTGGTCTCCACACCACATTTTGTGGAAAACTAGCAATTTTCTCGTAGGCTCGTGCTGGAAGTCATCGCCTGGTGTCCTGGCATCTCTCATGCTGGTAACGATACAGACCGTTGCATCTCATCATCATCGCTAAGCTCTGGAAACTGTGTTTTTAGTTGCCCTTGAGATAAAAATTTCTTAAAAGATCACTACGAAGAAGGCTCATGGGGCTCGAACAAATCCACGCTTGAGCACAGGAAGGCAGTGTAGATTTTGACTTTCCCTCACGGCAGTTGTCGAATCTGAGGGAGCAAATAAATAGTCCCACAACTTTTGTTCGTTTTCAAGTGGGAGAAAATTGCTTGTCAAGGTGCTGCATCAGAGGAGCCGTTGTCTATCTTGCTCTGGATTAATGAAAACCATTTGGCATGTGGATGATAGTAAAAATCTGTTTAATGCTTTGTTTTCTGGCTACAAGCATGGAGTAGCGTTCGATGGCAGCGAAGGATCATGACAAAATCCCATCTATAGCCACGAGCAGGGTATGTTGTGCTATCTATACTGTTTAAAATGAATTACAGAAAGGGAGGCTCTTCTCTTGAATTTGTTCCAAAGTATCTGGCAGCTTCTGCTACGGACTTGATCACTATGACAGCCTGACAGCCTGTGTCCTGCCTTCCCATTCAGTTCCAGCTACCCTAACCACACTTTGGCGGCCAACGAGCTCGGAAGCACGCTATGGAGGCATCCAACCACTTGCTGCTAGCCTAGAAAGCTAAGCTAGCTCTAAGCGTTATCAGGCTTGGGAACTGGCTTGGGCATTTCTGCATCACAGCGGTGAATGGCGCGACCCACCCTACGAGGGTATCGAAGCCAGGGATACAAGCACCTGTTGATGCCATCCGCGCCGTCAATGCAAGCCTCACACGGTTGGATCAGGACCCAAATGATCGCGCAGATGATTGCCAAAGGCCATGCTACAATGAGCAGCAGCAAGAACCAACAGAGGGCGTAACAGTACCCTCCGGCAGAGACTTCGTTCCCTCCAGCTGCTTGACCTCGTTTTCTCCCTTGGCTCGAGCTTCGCCTCTGCTGTTCTTCATCATCGCTGTCGTAGTCGTTGTCTGAGGCCATCTTGATCCTTTCTGAGTTGACAGTTTAGTTGTCTTGTGTGTCTATTAGGTAGCAAGGTACTACAGAAAAATGAAGGAGTGCCGTGGTTTGGTCTTGTTGGCGCCAAGCGATCTTGTTTCAAGCGGAAGATGTGGAGGGAGGGTTGCCGCTGTCAACACTTCGGGTGACCTTGTTATGACCAACAGCCAACATGTGTAAGCAGGCTGATGGCTTATTACTTACTTCAAGACAAAAGCCACAGCTAGCTAGACGCAGACTTGCCTGTCCAAGAAGGAACACAACGGCGGACCCGTCGATCGAAACGGCTATCTCCGTGGTTGGCGATTCCAACTAGCTACTAGGTCTAAGCATAATAATAATATGCATACATACCATGCGCAGCCGTACCGGTATCGGTACAGCAGAAGCCAATTTTGTGGTCGGCGACAACTTCGTAGTTGGCGACATACAACCCCCAGTCACCACATAGCGCTATGATACAACATGTTGAGATGGATGCCTGCCAACTGCCCAGCCAACTAGCGAGTAGCCAGCCAACTTTGTGGTTGGCAACAACCGTCCACATACGGTATGGAACGAAATAGCCAGCTAAAATGAGACTCGCAGCGTTTCGGAGAAACCAAAACAGAAAGGATGTTACCAAGATGAGTTTGATCCGAAGATTTTTACTGGTAGTCCTTCCACAAGTGTTGGCACCCTTTGTCATGACGGTGCATCTTTTGGATGTTTGGCGGGCGCAGGCTCGCCTGTTGACTTCAGGCGATCAATATCAGCTCAATGCCGATGCCACTGCCACTATGATGAGTCAAAGTACTTCACCAGTCCACCTTTTACCCACAGAATCAACACAAGATGATGATCCGAATCACGCCATAATCCCCCCGTTGGATCCTGGTTTTCCCTTGGAACCAAATCCCCGTCCTCCCTTTGAGTCGATCGTCCAGGGTTGGAACATTACAGGGGATTCCTCGTGGCTGTTGAATGTGGCCATTATTGGGTTTCCGAAGACGGGCACTTCCACGTTGATGAAGTATCTGCACAAGAGTCCCCAAGTGCATGTCTTTGATAAAGAACGCTGTGAAATGGGATACAATCAACATGCACGTCTCATGGAGAGTTTGTACAAGGATATTCCTCCGGGTCCTACACTACGAGGAATCAAGTGTCCTCGAAATTTGGAATCCCACGTGGCACTCCAGAATTATCAAACCTTTTTTCCAAAGACAGACTTTTTGGTAGGACTACGACATCCTGTGCTCTGGTTTGAATCCTTTTACAACTTTAGAGTCCACAATTATGCCCCGATGATGCCAGCACAATACCACACAGGATTATGTACAAGGGGACATCATGGAGTGTGTACCTTTCGAGGAAACTTTCATTTGTTCCTCGCCAATCTGGGAAAAACCAATATTACATCCAATCCAGCAGAACGAGCACTGATTCCACGCCAATATCAAAGCCGGATTCAACCCATTCCCTTGCAAGGACGAATCTTTTTGTGGGATGTTTCACAACTCCAAACCGATCCAGAATTGCTGCAAAACAACAACAACCATTCATCCTTATCATTACAACAACACAGCAATCTCCAATTCCGACAGGACTTGCAACAATTTCTTCGATTGGACCATCCACTTCCCGAAATGATCAAAATCAAACCGGGAATTCATCATCCCAACAATCACACCGCCAAACAAGTGGCGGCAAAAAAAATTGATATTTGCCAACCACAATATCAATCTCTTCGCGATATACTCATGACACAGGGCAAGCTGGCAGCCACATGGATTCGAGAGTACTTTTTGGAGGCACCGGGAGTGTATGTGTCGCAAAAGGAGTACTTCTCTCAAGTCATTCTGAAACAATGGGAACAAGATCCTTGTGAATTCCGACATGTGGATACACAACCCACTGCAACTTGACCAGTGGCCACAGGTGGTCTCCAGTACCAGACTGGCTGGCTAGCTAGAGTACTAATACGGGTACGATAGCCTTATCTAATCCGTACCGATAGTAACTTATTGCCCTCAACTACCAGCTAGCAAGCTGAGGGCCTTTGAACTTTATTGCCCTCAACTACCCTAGCAAGCTGAGGGCCTTTTGAAGTTTATCTTGTGTGTGTGTGTGTGTGTGTGTGTGTGTGTGTGTGTGTGTCGCGTACATATGGTGCGGTTTCCCTTGCAAGGTTAAGGCTACCAGGTACACCGCGTACATATGGTGCGATTTCCCTTGCAAGTTAAGGCTACCAGGTACCGTGCTCTTCCAAAACCCTTCCTTGCTTCCTTGGCCTTTAGAAAAATGCAAGTTGAGGGCACTAGCCTCCGGCTGACTGTCCTCTTGTGTGTGTAGGTGTGTGTACGTTGAGTGCTGTGTGTGTGTGTGTTGTGTGTGTGTGTTGTCGCGTACATATGGTGCGGTTTCCCTTCCAAGGTTAAGGCTAGCTACGTACATATGGTGCTGTTTCCCTTGCATACATATGGTGCTGTTTCCCTTGCAAGGTTAAGGCTACCGGTAGGGGGCAAACCAGAACCAGAACCCTTCCGTTCCTTGGCTTTTAGAAAAATGCAAGTTGAGGGCACTAGCCTCCGGCTGGCTGTCCTCTTGCTTTGTACCGGTACTAGTACCTGTACGTGCAGTGTCCAGTGCCCGTACCGGTACCAACTGTACAGTGAGTATGGTAGCACACTTTTCCCGAAGCGCCTCAAGGAAAACACAAGCTCGTCGCGACCCAAGCACCAGCAGCTACTTAAAACAAGAGGCCTCCGGTGGCGCCAACCACGGAAATAGAAATAGGAAGTGAAGTAAAGTAGCGTATAGTGAAGAAGAGAAGCTAATGACTAATGTTGAATATTGGTTAAGTCAGAATACTAAAAGGGGATATTCTGAACACAGGCGAGAAGACATTTATCAACGGGGAAAGTGGTTTGCCAGGAAAAGGACGAGGAGAGGCAAGCGAGCCACTGGTGAAGCCGCGAAGTAGGAAATAGGGACACAAGGGCAAAGGGGAGTCAGAAGTCAACACCGCGAAACCCGGCATAGTCACCTCCTTGCTCCTCCTGCGCGTTGAAAGTTGGAGCCTCACCGTCAGTGTTGTTGGGGGGGTTATTGTATGGTGCAAAGTGGGCTTGAACTTCAGGGATAAGACCTTGGGCGTAGTAAAAGGGGAGGACAAGAGGAGCACGTAGAACATCTCCAATCGAAGTAAACTGAGGATAGGAGTCAACAATGACATCCATGGTGTCGCGAATAGTAAGCCAGTGGGACAATGGCTGAGCAGCAGTCTCATCATGGGGGGTGAGATCAGCTCTGAAGTGTCCGCGCTCGGCATAGCGAAAGAGACGCTGGGTATTAGGGTGATTCCAGAAACGAACCAAGGAGTCGACCCAAGCACGCCTGTTTTGAGGCGTGTTGGCGTTGGCTTGACCGGTGCTGTCGAGAATGAAAAGCAAGCATGTCGTTCGGCGACCATAGCCATTGCGAGACATCACCTCCAAGTGCTCATGAGGCTCCTGGGGATCACGCAAGTGCAAGATGTGATCCACATGAAGGACACGCTTAGCAAAGCCGAGGTTCTCGCGGAGATAATTCAAAACAGGATAGACGTAGGCACCAGAGTCTCCCTTCATAATCTTGCAGATCATATCGTTACTGCGGGTTTTGGAACAGATGAACTGGACCCCACGCGCATAGCCGGCAGTGAACGTACCCGCGCGGGGTGGGCTTCCAATATCAGGTTTGCCTTTCTGCAACAGAAACTGCGGAATAGCAGCATTTGCAGGATGAACAGGAGCAGGAATCGGTCCCGCAACAGCCGCAGATGGACCTTGCCCAACTGGTGCAGCAACTGCAGCAATGCCGCCACGAAGAGAAGCAGCTGCAGGGATATTTGCAGGACCGGTGGGGAAAGTAGGGCGGGACGCTCCAGTAGCATTGGCAACAGAAGCAGGAAGCACAGAAGAAGCCTTGGACCCTTTTTTACGAGAAGAAGTCGGCTGAGTCTGAATGGACGAATCCGACTTGCTGTGGTGCTGCTTAGTGCGCTTGTTGCTGGGCGCAGACTGGTCTTTGTTTTGGTCTGGTAAAAAAGGGAAACAGGCAAGAGAAATAGAAGAAGGAATAAGAGACAAAAAGATGCATAGTGGAAAACATGTATGAATCTAATAGAAGTTGACATGGTAATGCAAGGATCCTTTGTTATGGATTTCAACAGCAGCAAGGAATGGAAGCACTGTACCTGAATTAGTGGAAGCTGAGTTGGAAGAAGCATCATCAATGCTGGACAAGGTCTGTTCATCAGAATGATTAGAATCGGTCTTGGATTGGCCGGAACGATTGGCGTTAGACGAAGAACGGGGCTTGTGGGTTATGCCCGAACGCTTGCTGGTCTTGCGAGAAGATCTTTTCTGTTTTTTCTTCTTCTTGTTTCTTTTGCTGCGTTTTTTGTTAGGAGGAGTGTCGGTGCTAGAGCTGGAGGAAGAGTCGCTTGCAGAAGAAGAGAACAAGGCTGGTTTAGGCTTGCGGTCTTTGACATTCGCATCGGCAACAGAAGAGACGGGTGGGGCCGGAGGAGGCTTCTTAGCAGCACCAAAAGGAAGAGAAGGTTTAGCAGCCGAGATTTTTAGTTCCAAAGTATCTTTGCGGTACTGAGAGCGACAAGTCCTGGAGGGACGAGTATCAACGATGGCAGGAACAGTGGCTTCAGCAAGATTGGTGTTTGTAGCAGCAACAGGAGTCTTGTTAGTTTTGGCTTCGTTGAGCTGCTTGTCGGAAGTTTCTGTATCGGAAGAAGGGTTAGCAACTTGCTTGGGAGGCGGATTGGTAACAGGATTGTCTTCGTCATTAGGAGCAGAAGCCATGGTGGAAGGCAATGATGTTGAAGGACTAGAAAGAGTCGAGAAGGAAGAACTTGGTTAGTTTGTTGTGATAGGCAGAAAATGTAAATTGTGAGACAGAAGGAAAAGTGGGAGAATTTTTTAGGGTATGGAATTTATCTATGAAAGCAACTGAATACCAGGTTGAGGCACGGGAGAGTATTTGTTTTGGATCATCGAGGCACGAGTTGATGCTATAACTGGACACTTTGAAGATGGCTATGACACTGTTGAAGAATCGAAGACTAAGGCTGTAGATCACTGGTTGGTTACTGTATATAAATTGGTTGGTTGGAAGAGAAATGGCTATTGAATCTCTGCTGTAGATGGAAAGAAGAGAAGTAGATTTGGATCCTCGATGAAGAAGATTTTGTTGTGGCCATTGAGGGAATGGAAGAAGTAGCCTTAACCCTATTGTGGAAAGTGTGAAGAATGAGGGACTTGACTCTGGACCCCCGAGGCACAAGGTGTCATTGGAACTGAAGATTCCAATGACACTGTGGAAGAGGAGATGATGAAGACTGTAGATTCATAGATAATGCAGATCTTGATTTGGAGATGACTGGTTGGACTGGTAGTGTTACAGGGCAAAGGAAAGAAGTGACCGAAAGTGTAGGAGTGGTGTGTGTTGAAGAATTGAGGGACCGGTAGCCTGCTCTCTGTACATTCATGAAACAGCAATTGAAAGGGGGATTGAGGTGGCATGAAAGTAGATTGAAAGTTGATTGTGGACTGTGCATGGTGGTGAAGTAGTCTTTGAAATGATCACTGGAGAAAGGGTAAAGAGATCCCGAGCCATGACACTGTAGCAAACTGGCAATGGAATAGAATTGTTGGTTGAGCATGCTGTGATGTCTTGACCACCGGTGTTGAAGCAGTCTTTTGGAAAGACTTCTTGGGCAATGGTAAAGGAGGTGAAGAGGATCCTGGAAACTGTACTAGGGAGACCAAAGAATGTTGGAGTAGATAGGCCTTTTGATGTCTCGAGCAAGGGTCATTGTAGTAACCGGCAATGGAATACTAGAACTGTCGAGCATGCATTGACAGTGATATCTTGATGACTGGTGGTGTTGATACTTCATGGGCAATGGTAAAAGAAATGAAGAGGACCCTGGAAACAGCCACTAACATTGTAGTAAATTGGCTTTTTGATGTCCTGAGCATTGCTGACCGGTGGTGCTGAGACTTCTTGGGCAAGGGTAAAGGAGTTGAAAAGGACCCTGGAAACTGTACCAGGGAGACCAAAGAATGTTGGTGTAGATTGGCTTTATGATGTCCCGAGCCACCAACATTGTAGTAAATTGGTTTTTTGATGTCCCGAGCAATGACACTGTAGTGAACTGGCAATGAAATAGAACAAGTTTTGGCTGGGAATGCTGTGATGTCTTGACCGCTGGTGTTGAAGCAGTCTTTGGAAAGACTTCTTGGGCAATGGTAAAGGAGGTGAAGAGAATTCTGGAAACTGTAGGGAGACCAAAGAATGTTGGTGTAGATTGTTGGCTTTTGATGTCTCGACCAATGGATCCTTGATACTGTAGGTAAGCAGTGCTGTAGTAGCTGTTGAAAAATGAACCTCCGACTGATGGAGGTGAAGCTGTGAGTGGAGGTACATGAATAGGGGCGCAGTCGATCTCATTTCCCGAGAGCAAGAAGCCATGAACATTCCAGTCAATGGGGTAGACGGAGGCAGACCCAGCAATAGAGAGCTGTTGGTAGAAAAGTTGAGAATCAGGAGGCTGATGTTGGATTGTGTTAAGAGGATCCAGTTGGAGAGGGAATATGTTGTAGCCGCAGGAGCAGCGCCTTTGAGTTGGTACTTGATCGACCAAAGAGAAGCAGAGGGACAGAGGCTTGCGGAGATGCCTGATCCAGGGCTGTGGAACAAAGTGAATATATTTGTGTGTCGCACACCGGGACGAACAGTTAACTCATTCGGTCAATTCATTGGAGATTTTATTGGAAAGGCAATCAGTCGTGGCTATTTTATCGAAGAGTTGAAGCATGTGCATCAGCGAAAACAGTATCGTATGGGTAATGATGAACAGACAGTGAAGACACAGATGAAAATCTATGGGTTGCACTCACCATTGGAATTCATCCAGTGTCCAGGAGGAATGTACATTGATGATGTGCTGGCCACCTTTGAGTTGGACGTGAGTAGAGTGATGTATGAGTTTTACTCGGACACTTTGTCGACATTGTACGATGATGCCATAGAAAGCAGCATTACAACACTTCATCCGTCAATCTGGACAACTGCAAGAAAGGATGTGGTGAGCAATTCAGAGAAGAGGAAACTTTTGTCGGCTTTGAGGAGGATGAGCAAATACGAGTCATTTGGATTTTATGTCCATAATGCCGCAATTGCCCGTGAAGTTATCCAGCAGTGTTTCGACAGAGCCAACAGGGTGGAGGAAGAGGGAGTTGGAGTTCTTACCATACCTGAAGTATCTGAAGATGAAGACATGTAAGGCTGAAATGTTGAGGTGGAATAGAGTAATCTTTGGATCGGAGATTGCAAAGACTTGGAGGATTGAAGAAACAAAATGTATGAGAGTAGTAGTATGAAATAATAAGAAGTCGAATAAGAAGTAGAACTTACCGAACGTGGCAGCGTGATTGCTTTGAAGGGGTTTGGTCAGGGATGCTGGGGACTTGGACGTGACTGAGTGACAGATTGAATCGGAGCTCACTACAACCAGGAGGGCGGTGTGGAACTGATGGAGAATGATGAAGAGCTACTGGATGAATCACTAGTGAGATCATACACAACCAGTAAGATGCGCAGCGGTGGCAAGAAACACTAAGCGGTTAGATCCAGTGACATGACATGCACCCAGTAAAGAGCGAGATGGTTGATGGTCGGGAGGCCTTTTTGAAACGGTTTGCTTACCTGGTAAGGACAGCACAGTTGGAGTTGAAAGTTGATAGCAGGGACTTTTTATTGTGCTTTGCTTGTTGTAGCAGTCCTGACACCATAAAATACTTGCAGCGGCGAAGTCCGTAACTTGTTTATAGTAGGAAGGAGAACAGCATTGAAGGAACTTGTGTACAGATTGTTGAATTGACTTCATCTGGGATTAGCATGGTGAGAACAAAAGTAACCATTAGTGTGGAAGATAGAAAGAAGCGGAGAAATGAAAGACGAAGGGAAGCACGCCGAAAATGGAAGGAAGCACGCAAAAATTGGGAGGAAGCACGGCAAAATTGGATGGAAGCTGAACCCACAAAGCACAAAGATGTTGTGGAAGAGAGTATAGAACATAGGAAGAATCGGAGAAATGAACAACGGAGGGAGGCATACCGAAGATGGAAGGAAGCCGACCCGACCAATCACCAAGAGGTTCTGGAAAAGAGAAGAATTGAAAGGAAAGAAGAGGCCCAAGAAATCGCAGCCAGCCTTCTGCACCACATGTATTGCAGCAACTTCAATTTGACACCGGAGGAACTGAAGAGTGCTCTTCATGACTTTTCTTCTGAAGCGGAACCAAATAAGGGACAAGGTTTTCTGAAGAAAGAAGATCGAGAAGCCCAATATTTCATGGACAGACTGCAGAACCCAATGAAGGCTGTTCTGATGTTCTACCTGAACTCAGGATATTTTCGATTTGAGCAGTACAGAGACTACACTCAGGCAGATGATGGATCACCAATTGATCTCGATGTAGTATCAGGGGACATACAGGCAGAAAGACAGTCAATGGAAGAACTGGACAACATGGTGGAGTCCTTCTTCAAATGTCACTCATATACACATTTCGCAGTGGCTGCATGCGGTTCATGTGGGGTGAAGAAAATAGAGGAGCCAACAGCAGAAGATACTGGAGTGGGAGAATTCGTGGTCTGTAACTTGGACCTTCCTGAAATGTCAATTCTCCAGTATAGTACAGAAGAGAAACAAAAGTTGCAGAAGCAGATGGCAGATCCGAAAAGCCGTGTCACTGTGCCAGTGAACGAAAGGTGGGATGTGGAGACTTTGGAGGTTTGGAAAACTCGATCGTTTTATGAAGAGACGAGGCCGGATGGGAATGTTGTATTTTGGCATCTTCACGGGGAGCTTGTGAGGGATCTTGGAACTGGAAAGAAAAGCACAAAGCTATGTCCTCGATGTTGGAAGGCAATCAAAAGTGGGAAAACCCCGCGATTGTCTATTGCGGCAGGAATTGACTTTGGGCTCTCGAGTCGCCTGAACCTTGAAGCCCCTAACTTGCATGAGCAGCTCATCCTTGCAAGAACAAGGTTGTTTTTTGCAATGGTGAAAGTATCGTCGAATATGTACGGACAAGTGAATGCCAATACAGCTCTGAAGCGTCGATGCCATGCTGTACTGTTTCCACACGACGCCCCAGACGGAGCGGCCTACATGTTTGAGTCGAAGTTGTTCGAAACTGGCGGAATGCTGAACAAGGCAGAACTGCACAAGTTGCTGCATATGTATATGGTAGATCCGAATGGGCGGCCAGATTCAATTGCAAGAGAAGTGTATGAAACAGTGAATTTGTTAGCACGTCCATATGTCATTGCACAGTGGCTCATTGTATTGAAGTATACTCACTGCCAGTACAGTGACCTTGACGTGTCTTCACTGCAAGACACGGTTGATGCAGTAATTTTGGAGTTGAATGAGGGAATAATGAAGGGTGCGGTTCCAATTGTTGGAGGGCAGGCTGTAGCCCATGAACAGAATCTGGGATCCGATGTAGCACAGTGCACCACACAAGAGGTGTTTGATGCAGGAGAATCATCGAAACGGGAACAGAATGGAACAGAGGCGGCAACAGTCCGTGGTCGCTCGAATGACATTCAATTTTCTTTTGTAGCCAGAGACCCCGTATCATTCTTCGCACAAGATAGAGATGACATCCGACTGAAGCCTTTGGAGAGGCTCCTGAATCTGGGGAATTGTCCCAAAAATACAGACCCCAGAGGAGGTACAGCAGAAGAGGAAGGAGCAGTTGATGATGGACTGAGTTTTCATGGGGAAGACGTCGATGAATATCTGCTGCGCTTTCCTCCAGCAATGGAAAACACAACCCGCCGGTCAGATGACATCTTGTCAGACTTTGCCACAGATGATGTTGGAATTAGCACAAGCTTTCCACATATTTTCATGCTAGGAGTAGCGTACAAAAAAGCTCCAGGGCGACTGTCTCATGATGAAAGGAACCATTTGCTGAATCAGTTTCACAATATGCCCAGCAGAGACAGGAGGCTGCAAGGATATCTGTTCGATTTAATGATGAAAAGCAAAGTTTTCGATGGAGTAAAAGGACATGTCAACAATAGCAGACGTGCAATTGACACTGTACGGAAACTGCTTCATGACAAGAAAGACAGAAGCGACTTGAAATCAGCAATCCAATTTCCTTATACGAAGAGGGCGAAAGAGATTCTGAATAAGTACTTACCCCATTTCAAGTTTGCCAGCAAAAATATTTCGTACGGTGCCTTGGAAGGTTCGGGGCTGAAGTTGAGAATGGTCGGTTGCAGCAACAGATACATTGCCCCAACCTGTTTTCTGACACTGAGTCCAGAGTGCCTTGGAAACCCAAGAGCAATCAGATTGGCGTATGGAATGAGAAACAATTATGAATTCCCGGCGCAGTTTGAGAGTGGATGCAAGTTTGGAAGGAATGGGGAAGAGTTTCTGAACTCTTTCTTGGAAGATTCCAGCATTCTTTCTGAAGGCACAATCACTTTACCTCGTGCTGTACGAAGCGAGCTTGCGACGGAGAATCCAGTAGCTTCGGTTCAAGAGCATAGAGCCCTGCTGTATCACATTTTGAATATATTGTTGAAGCTGCCAATTGAGCATGAAGGGTATTATGGCTCCATGGAAGGCTTATCTAAGAGAAGAACGCGGTACTATAAGCAGCGCAAAGGTATCTTTGGGTACTCCTTGGGGGCTTGTGGGGTAACAGAAGCCCATCAAAAGGGCACTCTGCACTGGCACATAACACTGTTTGCTGGTCTGTCTCCATATGTGCTGCAAAGATTTGCACATATGCAGAAGATTTGTGATGAAATCAGCGTGGCACTGGATGATATGTACCAATCACATCTCCCTGCTCGGATACACATTGGAGGGATAACTCAAAGAGTCCTGTCAAGGAAGGGTGCAACAGGCGAATGGAATATTCCTGATAAGGTGATTCAATCGTTGAAGGGGAAGGAAGTCATTGCTGCAAGGAAGCATCCAGTAGACTCATTGAAGCAACCATTCTACGGATGCATTGAAGGGGGGAACTTCACAGAAAGCTTCAGTGGCGAGGTGGATGGGAAAAGTATGACTTCATTATCGGAGCCCACAGGTGTTTGGTCATCTGCAGGGTCAACAATGAGTAGCTTGAAAGATTGCAAGACAAAACCTGAGGCCAGAGTCGGAGTAGTGTTACAGGCACACATGCCACATGCTGACGGGTTGAATGCATTGAATGTGAATGAACAGAAATTCATGGGTGCTGTCCGTGATAACAAAAGTGGATTTGCAGAAGAAGCAGAATCTCACTTGATATCATTAAATGCCGTGAAGAAGAGTGAAACTGATTCTCAAGCAATGCAGCAGCAGTTCCATTCACACCAGAAGACATGCCGGAGCGGTACAATGGGGAAAACTGGTTGTCGATTGTGTATGCCAGTGGCAAATGCAGAGTCAACCCTGCCTGTGAAGCTTGTACCAATGAAGGAAGGAGCTAGTGTTGAGAAAATAAACAATGCAGCAACAGAGGAAGCAAATGAGAACAAGACGTTACAAAAAGGAAGATCAAATGAACCCATGAGATGTTGGGAGGCGGTCTTACCTGACGACGTTTTCGGGGATGAAGGAACGCCTCGTCATCACTTGAAAGACCTTCTGTCCAACAAGCTTGATGACCATGTAATTGTTTGGGAAACAAGGAGACCAGTGTTGTCATCTCACCATTTTGAAATCAACCCGAATAGCACAGAAAATCCAAGGGGGCATATAGTGGCTGCATTCCGCTGTGTTCTGGGAGATGTTGAAAGTTTTGGAGGCCCGGCAGAAGACTTCTGGCAGTGGATGGAAAATGAAGCAAAGCTCGACCAGCTGATGGATCTGTATCTTCAAGTCCAGAAAGATTTGCCAGCTGCAAATGGATTTGTGGCATCCTTTAGTCCAATTCTCTCACTGTGCACAGGATCCCATAACAATGCCTCTCTTTTGGGTAGCTTGGGGCAGGCACACAGTGCAATGTTTTACCTGATTCCATACCAAGGCAAGACAAAATTTACTTTGATGCAATCGCTTGTACTGCTTGACAAAGCTCTCGATCACATTACCACGCCAGGAAAAGAGAGTATTGCACCAGATTCAGGGACACAGGCGCGGACAGCAAAACACCTTCTGACGCGGGTTTTAAATCGGATTCATTTGCACCAAGAGTTGTCGGAGTATCAAATTGCCGCGGCATTACTGGATCTTCCAAGCATGATAATGACAGATACTTTTGCCTTCGGGAGTCCCAATTCTCTCTCCGCTTTGCGGACGCACATGCAGCTGGATCAGAATGAACAGAATCGTTTTGATGCGCTCTGCGATATGATTGCCGCCGAGAACATGATGAAGAACTCCCACAATAAGCAACATGGAGCACGTGCTGGTTGTGGTAATAAAAAAGTGAAGGAAGTGCAACAGGAGGGCAGTGATGATTCGGTAGCGACAGAAGACAACAGTGGCACATGTGGTATGGTGAAGGATCCATATGACCCGGATGATGTAGTCTCATCAATGGGCTATATTCAACGGATAAAGTTGAAGGAAGGGGACTTGAGGACGTTAGATCCGGAATACATTGAATTCATGCCTGCCTCAGCTTTGTACTTGTATAGGGGTGAAGAATTGGCAGAACTCAATTATTATGAGTATCTTGCTTGTGTTCAGTTTTGGAACAAGAAGCCTCGAAATGACCCCTCGGCAAGAACTTTCAAACAGCAGCAGCAGTTCGCAATGGACCCTAATTTCGTGGCGTCACCAGTGAGCTATCATGTGCTGCGATTGAAGCAATGTGTGCCACTTCTTACAAGCACGGCACCACCTCATCCTGGTAATGCACCACCAGACTATGGTGAATCTGAAGGGACACCTGCAGACATTCTCTGGGAATCGAAGGCAAATGTATATGCCAAGTATTTTCTCTCTCTGTTTAGACCAGAGAGAATGCAGGACAGTCACTTGGGATACACTTGGAAAGATCTGAAGGAATACATCACCTCACTTCAAGAAGACAGTTCAATCATTAGTAAGTTCAGGCTGATGTCAATGGACAATCAAATGAAAAGAATGCGAACCAAAACCATTGTCAAGAAAATGACATCCCAATATCGTAGCCGTGCAAGAGACTTGTGGCCGCCAGAAGAAGAAACGGCTGGTTGGGGAAGCAGGCAATCTCTTGAGTCAAAGTTTGTGCACACAGATATTGAACCTTGTGACGGCTTTGAGTTGCTGTCCGCAAAAACCAACACTGGCATGCGGCACCAGTTAAACCATGATGCCCTTCAAACGCGCCATTGCATGGAGTATTTTGGAGGTGGTGCCGCAATGAAGACGAATCGAACATCTGGAAATCACAGAACGATACTATCAAAGTGGCATGAGGACGAGCTGGGCCTTGTATATAGCAATATGATCGAGTGGACAGACGGGACTTACCTGGAAGCAAGAAGGAAGAGATCTTTGATAGGAGAGTCAGATGCTGTTGTGAATGCACCAAATAAGAGACAAAGGCAGGAATGTATCAAGACCATTCGGAAAAGGGTCGCACCAATTGCAGCAGGAAAACCATCTGAGCAGGAGATTCTTTACGATTGCTTTTCCAAATCGCTCTTGGGCAAATCAAAACCAGGCGAGGCATTTCCACAGCTTGTGTTGATCCATGGAGCACCCGGTACTGGAAAGTCTCACCTTCGAAATGCGCTCTTGGATGCATCAGAAGCGTGCGATCGATATAACGACAAGACTGCCTTCAATTCCATCAATGCGGTTGATATGGGTGGGACGACCACATGTGCCGATACGGGATTCAATCCCCAGATTCATCTGAGAAAGGTAGGAACTTTCCCTGATGTGGTTTTGAATACAGCTAGGAGGAAACTGGGAGGAAGAGAAGCCAGCACAGCAATAGTGCACATTGAAGAAGTAGGCACACAGGCGCCAGCACACCTTGCGCGAAAAGATGCCCAATGTCAATTGTTGACAGGATGCAATAGATCTTTTGGTGGTCTCCACACATGCTTGTACGGGGATCTGAACCAACTCGGACCAGTAAAAGCCGGCCCAACTTTGACACAAGCAGTGATGGATGTCTATGCATGTGATGAAATCAAAAAAAGAGTTCCAAGACAAAAGAAAAGGAACCAGGAGAAAGCAACCATTATGCCAAGCGAAGATCCAGGTCAGAATCGATACAATCACAACCATCCATACAGCATTGGAACAAGACTGCTTACTCAAGCAAGACTTTTTGAACTCACAGAGCAAAAACGATCACTTGATCCTGATCACTCACGGCTTGTCAACAAAATGTACCGTGGACATTCCGTGACACAGACAGATATAAAGAACCATCTGAAGCTACTGACACCTGACCTGAAACATGATCCGGAATGGATGAGAGCTTCAATTCTAGTAACAACAAACCGGGAAAGGCACTCATTGAACCATGTGCGGGCGGAGCAATTTGCTGAAAGTACCAATGGTGTAGTCATAAGGTGGCTGAATGATTGGCACAACTGGGAACAGAAACCCCCTCCTGCGTTTCAGCATGAAGCCATGCAGGATCCATGTTTCTGGGAGTACTTTGTTGAAAATGCAGATGGTTTCTTGAATGAATCCATTCAGAGGGGCCTAATGCTTGTGAATGCACTCCCCATAAGGTATCACTCAATCAAATTCGATGCCGAGAATGAGACACTTCTGCGCCGTATGTTGGACCACAGTGAACCTGGAGAGGTCATCGATATGCCCGCCAGGCCGCTGTATATTATAGTGGAGGTATTTCCACCGGGCCAAACTCCGAAAGCTGTGTTGGATGGTTTGTACGCAATGTCCTTGCACAAACCGCGATGTTCAAGAACTAGAGGTAGAACAACAGCTGGAAAGCGAATTCTTCTACCAATATTCCGAACTGGCACACAGTTCGATTCATCTCCAACTATTATCAGGGGCGGGTCACTTTTCCAGCAGTCCAGGGCGACTTTCAAGAGATGGTTCCCACTGGAACTTGCATTTGCGATTACAGTGCACAAATCGCAAGGTCGAACTCTTCGGCGCATCATAATTGCCTTGTCCTACTGCAAGGCTGGGAATTGCAACTTCACATTTCAACAGTTGTTTGTAGCGCTCTCACGTGTATGGGATGGTGACCATATCAGATTGCTTCTGACAGGAGAGACAGAAGAAGCGAAGTGGGAGTCAATTCTGTATATTAACAGACTGAAACGAGATCCATCCATTGCATACTTCTTTGCAGGTTTTCGAGATATTGACCCTGAGGAGCCAAATAAAGGGTGGATAGATGATGTGTGGAGCAAAGAAAGAGCAAACAAAAGGTTTCTTCAGATGCTGAGTTCAGGGAATATTTAATGCGCTAGTAATTCAGGACAAACTTACTTTTTGTCGCCATGCCCCCAACAGGGTCCTATCTCTGATACGGGGGAGCCTTGTCTCACCCCAAGAAAGCCTTGATTCTGAAACTTGAGAGCCTGTCCCTCCTCGGTTGTGGGGAGACTGCCCTTGATGGAGCTACCTGGATTGATTCCCAACAAGCAATCGCAGTGCTTGGGGAGGACGCTTGAGGCTGCAGTGCCGAGCAACAGGGTCCCATCTCTGGTACAGATGTCGTGAGCCTGGTCCCTCTCTGGTTGCTGAGGAGACAGTTTTGTTGGAGCCACCTCCATCATTGACACTCCAGAAAGACCGACAGTGCCTGGGGCGGGAACCACAGTGCTTGGAGAGGACGTTTGAGCCTGTTGTGCACACCAACAGGGTCCTATCTCTGATACTGATGAGCCCGGTCCCTCACCGGTAGATGGGGAGACAGCCCTTCCTGGAGCCACCTCGACTGATAGTACTCCAGAAAGTCCCACAGTGCTTGGGTTGGATGTTTGAGCCAGCCTTCCCTTGCACCCAACAATGTTTTGGCTCTGAAACTTGGGAGCTTGATCCTTCCTGGTTACCGGGGAGACAGCCTTTGCTGGTTGAGCCAGCTCGACTGACACTTCTGTGATCTTGATTGACACTCCGCAAAGAACCACAATGCTTGGGGAGGATGCTTGAGCCTGTTGTGCATCCCAACAAGTCCTGACTCTGAAACTGCAGCGCCAATCCCTCCCCGGTTGCTGGGGATACTGCCCTTGATATTAGCTCTCCACAAGGAAGCACAGTGTTTGGAGAGGATGTGTGAGCCTGCACTCCAACAGGGCCCTGTTGGTCTGATACTGGGGAGACTGGTCCCTCCCCGGTTGCTCGGGAGACAGCAAGGAACCACAGTGCTTGAGGAGGAGCCTGGCCCTTCCCCGGTTGCTAGGGAGATGCCACCTCAATTAACACTTCAGAAGAAACCACAGTGCCAAGGGATGTGCCTGAGCCTGCAGTGTACCCCAACAGGGTCGTCCCTCTCCGGTTGACGAGGAGGCCAATCCATCCCCTGTTGGGTTGCAAAGGGGAGTCAGAAGTCAACACCGCGAAACCCGGCATAGCCACCTCCTTGCTCCTCCTGCGCGTTGAAAGTTGGAGCCTCACCATCAGTGTTGTTGGGGGGGTTATTGTATGCTGCAAAGTGGGCTTGAACTTCAGGGATAAGACCTTGGGCGTAGTAAAAGGGAGGACTAGAGCCACCTGCATTGACACTCAAACGTAGCCATAATGCTTGGGATTGACTTCCAATGATCATGCACCAACAAAAGCAATCGGATAAATCCATCCTGTTAGGGGTATAGTTTGCTTTCATCGCTCGAACATGGTGCAAAGTACAAAAGCGGTATGCACCGATAGCTAAGACCTTGGAAGGCATTCCTCTAGGATTCCCTAAAGTATTGAATGTCTTCCGCATCGGTCATTGTAGCCATACAGACACATACAACAATGAATTTTGCATCAAGAGAACGATTTCTCATTGGCCCAAGCCCTGAGGCAGGGCGGTTTGTTCCAGTCAGCTGGAGCCACCTCGATTGATAAAGATTTCCCCGGTTGGCTGCTAGGCCTGCTGTGCACCCCAACAGGGTCCTATCTCTGATACTGGGGAGCCTGGTCCCTCTCCCGATGCTGGGGAGACAGCCCTTTCTGAAGCCACCTCGACTGATAGTACTCCAGAAAGTACCACAGTTCTTGGGGGGGGGCAGCCCGCGATGGAATCACTTTGACTGACACTCCACAAAGAACCATGGTTGCACCCCAACATGGTCCTGGCTCTGGTGCTGGGGAGCCTGGTCCATCCCCGCTTCTTGGGGAGCCAGCCATTGCTGGGGAGACAGCCCTTACTGGAGTCACCTCGATTAACACTCCAGAGGGACCTTCTGTGCTTGAGCCACCTCGATTAACACTCCAGAGGGACCCTCGGTGCCTGGGGAAGAGCCTGGTCCGTCCACGGTTGCTGGGCAGACAGCCCTCAAAGGAGTCACCTGGATTGAAACCTTGCAAGGAACCACAGTGCTTGGGGAGGACACCTGGGCCAACTGTGCACCCCAACAGAGTCCTATCTCTGATACGGGGAAGCCTGGTCCCTCTCACGATGCCGGGGAGACGGCCCTTCCCAAAGCCACCTCGACTGATACCCCAAAAAGCCCCACAGTGTTTGGGGGGCCAACAAAGGCTTGGCTCTGAAACTCTGGAGCCCGATCCCTCCCCGATTGCTGGGGAGACAGCCTGCGATGGAGTCACTTCGATTGACACTCCACAAAGACCCACAGTTCTTGGGGCGGATGCTTGAGCTTGCCTTGCACCCCAACAAAGTCTTGGCTCAGGAAATTGGGAGCCTGATCCCTCCATGTTTGCTGGGGAGACAGCCCACGATGGAATCACTTTGATTGACACTCCACAAAGAACCATAGTGTTTGGGGAGGAGCCTGTGATGCACCCTAACATGGTCCTGGCTCTGGTGCAGGGGAGCCTGGTCCCTCCCAGCTTGTTGGGGAGAGGCTGTTGCTGGGGAGACAGCCCTTACTGGAGCCACCTCGATTAACACTCCAGAGGCACCCTCTGGGGAGGACACTTGAGCCTGCCGTACACCCAAACAAGGCCCAGGCTGTGCTGCCAAGGAGCCTGATCCTTCGCCGATTGCTGGGGAGACCGTGGAGGACTCCTGGGCCAGCTTTGCAACCCAACAAGGTAATGGCTGTGCTGCTAAGAAGCCTGATCCTGGGCCCTCCCCAATTGCTAGGGAGACTGCCATTGATAGAGCCACCGGGATTGACACTACCGCACAAGGAACCACAATGCTTGGGGATGACACCTGAGCCTGATGTGCACCCCAACAGGGGCCTATCTCTGATACTGGGTAGCCTGGTCTGGCTGCCCTTGATGCTGATCCCTCCATGTTTGTTGGAGAGACAGCCCGCGATGGAATCACTTCGATTGACACTTCACAAAGAACGACAGTGTTTGGGGAGAATGCCTGAGCCTGCAATGCACCCCAACATGATCCTAGCTCTGGTGCAGGGGAGCCTGGTCCCTCCCCGCTTGTGGGGAGACGGCTGTTGCTGGGGAGACAGCTGTTGCTGGAGCCAACTTGATTAACACTCCAGAGGGACCCTCTGTGCTTGGGGGGGATCCTGGTCCTTCCACGGTTGCTGGGCAGACAGCCCTCGATGGAGCCACCTGGATTGACATCTTGCAAGGAACCACAGTGCTTGGGGAGGACACCTGGGCCAGCTGTGCACCCTAACAGGGTTCTTTCTCTGATACGGGGGACGTCCTTGAGCCTTGAACCCCAACAAGGTCTTGCTTGTCCGTGCTGCTGGGGCTCCAGCCTGCATGATGGCCCCTGTTGCCATGAGACAGCTCTTGCTGTTCAAAGCTTGATTATCACACTAGCTTGGGCCAGACTGTTTCTGTTGCTGTTGCTGCTCTGTGTGCCGCTGTGCTTGTTTCCTTCGTTTCCGACTTTCATTCCGCTGTTTGCTAGTGCGTTTCTTTTTACTGTTGTTGCTAAGATAACTTGGTGGAGATGCTTCGAATTCTGTCATTATAGGTTGCTTCAATGACTTCAAATCCCCTTGGAAGAGCTTCTGTAACCTAACAAGCTTGCAATGATCATTGCTTCGACCAAATCCATGTCCTTTGAGAGCTGCACATCTTTTTCCAGATTTTGCTGATGAGAAGAGCTTCAGAACTCGTCCTTGCTTTACTTTGCGACAACGACTTGCAACAGAAGCAAAAGCTCGCTCCTTCTCCAGACCATGAAGTAATGAATACTGGTTGACATCATACAATGCATGATCAGCTGCCTCCTTAACAGATATATGTTGTTGCTGACAATTGTGTAACCAAGTAACAACTAAATTGTACCTGCAATTGAGGTACAATTCGTTGTTTGTCTGAAGAGGACCATAGTGGCTGTCTATTCCTAAGACTTTGGACAGTATCTTGGATGTTGAGCAGGGTGTGACACGCGGCATTTGAGCTATAGGTGCTTGGAAGTGGAAAAGGCTGTTTTTTTTGCCAACATCATCAGTGAGATGATAAGAAATTGCACCTGAAGATCTGAATTTGGTCGCCACCATGTTAGTTGTCCATGATATCTTCTTTCCAATGGTGAATTTAAAGCACTTGAAGTTCAGAATGGCCCTGGGCAGACCTCCATCGCGACCTGCAGAATCTTCAGAAGAAAAGTCAAAGAGCTGACGTGGCCTGCAGTTGTCGGTTTGACGCAGCATTCCAGGACACTTAAAAATGAAATACAGACAAGCGAAAATTCGAGCTTGTGTGCAGTTGCGAAAATAGCGTCCCTCAGTTCCTGGCCTCTGAACTTGTGTTGGCAGATACCCTGGAAGTGCAATGTGCTGCATTGACAAATTTGCAGATATTGCTGATGCTGTTGCACATTCATAAAGCATGAGCATTTCTGAAACTGGTCGTGATGGGTAGAGCTGAAATTGGGCATCCGGAAAAAGCACCTGCAACCCTTGCTGTGTGACAATTTTGATTCCAACCCTGTGGTAATGAACAGGGATGGTTGGGTTCAATGAATTGTTTGCAACACAGAATGTGGTAGCACTTTCACACTTCACCATCCACTGCGGATATTGGAGAATGTATTGCTCATAACAAAATCCAGTTCCTGTCCCATAAGCACGATTGGTTAGCCTCAATGCGGTTGTTGGGTCTAATAACACTGCAGCTACTAGTAATATCAAGGTTAATTTGTTGATTTGGGCGAGCTGTGAAGAAAAAGTGATCTTTCTGGCTGGTCGCTTTGAAGTCTGGATCTGAGAATGCAGTTTCCTTAAAATTTCCTACGGTGGTGCGGTCTTTTTTCTTATCACGGGTCCGCTAAATATCTAGACCGGCCAAACACACTCCTGCCGTGGTCCCTAATGGATCCACGGAACGATAAAACTAAACTAAATGGAGGATGCCCACATAATAAAGAGCGTGATGGCATGGAATAGGGCACCTTGGAAGGGGCGTTCGTGAGAAAGTCCGCGTTCATGTCCTGTGTGGGACAATACACCACTTGTACATTTCCCTGCTTCATTGGTCGTGAATAAAGAAGTAGACGCACATTACAGAGCACAGTACGCTTACCGGCGCTGCTGCTTAACCATTCTCAGCGAGAAATGAATGGCACTCTTGGTTGTCTTGGTAAAGGATTCTCCTGGTACATCGAACACCTTGGCTCCAAAAACAGACTTGGTCCACAACAAAGGACTACATAATCGTCGCTCCAATGATCAGTCGTACGGCGTCGGTACTGGCTTCGGGCGTTGAGTTTCTGTTTGCTAGACACAGCAAATTGGGGCACCGCGGCCGAAACTGAGTACTCCCCGATGGAACGGTAGTGCTTGGTGGTACAGCAAAACTGGATCCACCGCACCAGCGAATAAATGCGAACGGTCGTCAGCAAATGGAGGAGATGAGCTTGTCTTCAAAAGTCTGTTGAATAAACTTGAGGCCTTGTGAGAAGTTTGCACTCAATCGTTTGGTTCGGCTGTGTTCACTGAGTACAAAGGAGTAGTCAATGGTCTTGCATACTGTGACGTGCACGCTTACGAGGCAAATAATAGCTTGGCGTGTGTTCGTGTGGAAGGTTTCCTTCTTCAGGTCCAGATTTGTCACCGTGCGGCACCTCAACAAAAAACAAATCAGCTGGGGCGGCACTCGGAACAGAACGTGACATGTTCAAAGTTTCACAGGGAACTCTCGAGCACACTTGGTCAAATAATCGATCATGTCAATCTTGACTTTGCCCGCTCAGAAAAATCAATCGTCAATCCCTAGATAGTCGCTGCTTGTGGTCCTCTGGTTGCTTTGACAGTACCGTAGGTACCATACTTCTTCGTTTCACCAGGCCAGGAAATACATCATTCACCTTGGCCATCATATGACTTGACATAGATCGTCGACATGGAAACGGATAGTCTTTTGCTTGCCATTGACCAAATCGAGAGCCTGTTGGGCAACACAAGGGTCGTAGGGTTGAATTCGAAACCATTAGACTCCAAATCCTTGCCGAGATGCCTTGTACCAAAGTAGACTCGCAATGAGCATTCCGTAAAGTGCCTTCAGTACAACACACGTAGAGGATAGGTCTCCCATTCTCATTAGACAGGAATGGCTTGTGAAGTGTCATGGGCGATCCACAAAGCAGTTCTGGCAAGAATGCCTTCAATTTTCATGATCACGCAATCACCACTCATCCTGGGGTGTCGGCAATTGCTGTCTGAATAAAAGATTCTGGTACAGTCAAGGGCATCACAGTCATCAGTCGCGACTCACTGGCATCGACGCACCATCGACAACATTAGAGCATTCAAGGCGAAATTGTCGGATTCGTGTTTCATCTTGTCTTGGTATACTCTCTGTTGGCTTCCATTGAAAACGTGATCTGGCCTTGATGGTTCTGTCTCGCTTTTCCGTACTGAACATGAGTGTCACTTGACTTCTTTGAGCTCCGATTCCTTACAGTCCTCTGGCCTAAATGGAGCGAATGCCACGCGCTGTGCAGCTGATCCATCTCTTTTCGTGCTGCGGCCTCGGCTCTGTCACCCCAGATATTCAATCCCTTGGGCAACATAGTGCTGCTTGCGCTGACTTGCTCTCTTCTACGGAGTCATCTTGGATCTCTTCCGTGGTTGATTTCATGAATGAACTGTGCCATCTGTCTTTGCCGCCTTCGTCTCATATCAGAAGCGGCTTCTTCTTGATTCCTGATTTCAGTCTGGTAAACTCCTGTGCGATAAGTGACTCCCTTTGCGGTGCCTTGCTTGGCTGCGATCCTGCCAGACCTGCGCTCAACTCTTGTCAACTTCTGCTTTGGCTGGGCCCTTCAAACGGTCTATCCTTGGGTCCACAATGTTTTCGTAGTTGCTTGCTTGCTCTGTCGGATTGCCTTGAACTCCTTGTTGCAACCTTCGATCACAATGTCTACCCTTCGTCATCTTCTCGTCACTGTCTTCTTCAACGCTGCTATCATATTGTGGTCTCTGCACCAAACCTGGACCGATCCATCATCTTTATCGTCGCTATCGACGTGTTGTCAAACTCAATCTGGAACTGGCGCGATTGTGTTCTGCATCTCATCCTTTCTTCGATCAACTGAGAAAAATTTTCATGTAACTTTCTGCTTCTTGATGTTCCCGCCACTCCTGCCGGCAACCACAGGCAAAAACTCTCACTTGCTCTTACGGTTGTGGTTCTGTAGCTGCTTCATGCCTTCAACTGTAGGCCTTCTTTCCACACGCTCAATCACAAGCTTGGGCATCGGGAGGATTTCAACGTACTGGCGTGTCTGCACCTTCCAGGTGTGCAAGTCCAACAAATAATGGCCACCCTTGCTGTTGTCCAGGATTGGACGCAATGATGCATTCCAACCCAAGTGGCTCGGCTCTGTTCTTGCGAGCTGCAGGGACTCGTTGTGACCTGCAAACTGCCAACGTAACTTTGCATCATTGTAGCCTGTGGTCTTACCATTAAAATCTGCCTTGGAGGGTAAAACGGGAGATTCCCTCGGCTCCTGGGAATAGATTCAAAGTTTTTCATTGAAATCGTAGACAGATGCTCACACCATAATTTTCGGCATGACTTGAAATGGGACTGCGTGGAAACCTGGTCGGAAACGGTCTTCGATTGTCCTGTTGTTTCGCTCGGCGACGGAAGCGTGCACCTGTGCTGCCGGATGGTCGTGTTTCACACCCATATCGTTCTTGATCCGGTCCATCAACGGCTTGAACTCATTGTCACACTGGATGGTTTCGATGTAGAATTTATTCCCTTTGTACGTGTCCATAATCAGATCCAGGGCCTGATAATAAGAGTCCGTGGTCAATAGTCTTTCAATCGATCGATCTGCCTGTACCGAAACTTCAAGTCGATAAAGGATAGAAAGTTGAGACCACAAATGTTGACGACATCCATGGCATCTGGTAGCCCATTTCGGTGATTGGACACCAAAACTCTTCATGGCGGCCAATGTGACACTCTGGTAGCTGGTGGTGGACGTTTCCGGGTAGTGGAGCCTTTGATTTTGGCCATGTCCTTGCCAAAAATCAGCTGCGGCATTATTGATATCCCGAACATCAACGGGCAATCTGCGGATTCTGCCGCGGCTCTTTGGATTCATAATTCTTAAAGTCCTTTAAAAGCGGACGTTGGAAAAGATTGCGCATTAGGAGCTCTCTTGGCTTAGGAAAGCTCCCTTCACTTCCTTCTTGGTGAAGCCTTCCCTATAATTTTCCTTCTTGGCACGGTCCGGACGCAAATCCCTGATTAAGAAAGGCTGGTTGAAGTTCTGTTTCTCCTTGCGTGGGGAAGGATTTTTTCAATGATTTGCTTTCTCGAGAATGTCAATGTCGGTAGGGCGATACAAACCGAGTTTTGGGTTCCTCGGCCATATCTGACAATAGGAACCGTCTCCCCGGCGGTGGTACATGGCAATCATCATAGTTGCGGTGTCCATCTTGCCAAACTCTTGAGCCATCGTCGCTTTGCTCTGCAAACTGCATCCGGAGAGAATACCATAGGGCATTAATGTTAGCCACGCCTCCTGGGTTCTTGTATTGATACTCCCCAAGGGTCCTCCATCTCTCGGTCCATTCGAGCCTGTTGGTCCCACATTTTGTCTGCATGTCGAATACGGCGGATGTAGGGTCTGTGCTGCTGCGCGTTCATTCTTTACCCGGACGGCCATATTGGCCACTTGAATTGATCGAGCTGGCAATTATGGCCCGTTAACAGCTTGTTTTCAAATCCGTCCATCCAAATTGCTGCCAGTCCCACGTCGCCTGTGGCCAAAAGCGGCAGTCTGTTTGCGCTGCTGTAACCATGTGTGAGAACTTTGGGGCTAAAGGGCTGCGGCTTCAATTCCCGGGAAGCCGGGTGAACTTGGACATTCGGCTAACTTCGGGTGGTACTGCGGACTGAACTGGAACTCGTTGCTTGACTGGAGGGGAACGCCTGGAATTGTCGAGGGCCAGCGGCGGAAGCAGACGATGGGAACTGGCTGGAATTTGCTCGGGCGCTTGCCGGGCTTGGTGGTGCTTGGAAAGCTGTGGTCGGAATCGGATGCTGCTGGTGGAATTGGGGCCCTGAAACTTAGGTTGCCGGAAGCAGTGCACCTCCCTGTTGGACGACTTCCGAGCCATCGAGGGCTGCATCGGCTAAGAAACGTTTTGCTGTGGGAAGCTTAGGGCGTGCGGTAAACTCTCTGTGGAACCGGGAGCCGTCGAAGCCTTCAGCGGATAGCTGGATGGTACTGTTTGGAAGAACGTTTTTCTTTAACCCAGAACGCTTGGATACTTATTAATGGCCCGCACTCGGCTTGGGGATTCTTGTCACGACACTTTGGCAATCGCGCGGCAAACTTTGTGGGTTGGGATTGCCGCAGCAGTTAGGACGGCCTCGCGCTCGCTTGTCTTTTCTGCTGAAAGAAGGACAACGGCATTGACACCGTATAAACTCCTCTTTTTGGCCGGGTTTATCAATTCATCTTGGGCTGGCCAGAGCCCCTTGGTTAAGCGGCACGTCGGGCCTGCATCCACTCGCTTGCTGGGCTTGAATGCGATCGGAATTGAGGGTCTCACGGAGAGCTTTCAAGCTCCGTGGGAAAAATAATTAACTCATGCGCATCCATGGCAATAGGAGGCCTGCGCACGGTAGCCTGAATGTCGCCATTATTACCGAAATCACTGGATGAACCAGGTCCTGAAACCTCTGTAGCCAATGAGATCAATGATCTCAGTTGCGTCCAGTCCAATTCCCAGGTATTGCTTTTCAACCTTGTCCTTGGTCCCTCTTATCTTCTTCGTACTCGGGCCTGCTTTCAGAAAGGAAAACAATCGCATGTATCGCTGTGCGAACGATGTGCAAAGTAATCTGACAGCCGAGTCGGCCAGGCCCACTCTAACGGAGAAAGACATCAGTCGGTTCTCCTTCCTCTTGCTTGGGGGAAAGGGCACGCTGTAACTAGTCTGACGAACTGGACAACGAGGATGCTCCTCTGGTGGTGCCTGCGGCAGTCAGTCCTCGGATTCTTGGCTAGGACTTTAATGGGATCAGTTTGATCTGCTGCTTCGCAGTCATGGAAGATTCGTAGGCCTGCGCTCTTTGCATCTGTTGCGTACAATAAAAGCTGGTATGATTCTGGCTGCGCCCGCCATTCTGCAGTGGCAACCAATTCTTGATCATTTACTGCTTTCGCCAATAAGATTAACTTATTCCTTTGTATAGGAGTTAGCTTGAGCTCGTATAGTATCTTCTTGCCGTCAGCAATCCGTATGTATAGGATGGTTACCGTTGGCTCGCGTCGGCGTCTGGTCTTGCATAGTCTCAATGGCCAGTGACGCTTTGGGAACGTCTATCCACTCGACCTGGTCTGAAAGTAGCCACAATGTGGTCAATGTCTCTGTAAACGGATAAAATCTGAAGTCAGCCTGTCCTTTGGGATGGAAAGGTACTTGCGGCGGTTGTCTTTGTCCTTGCCTCTACCGCTCACCACTGGCACCGCCTCAACCGGCGCCTTGGCCTCTGCCGAGGAGCCTCTGCCTCCTCCTTGTTGCCACGGCCTCCTCGTTGTTGAATCGGTCATCCTGCTCTTGATATGGTCTATTTGCTTGAGGAATTACTGGCTGCGTGGGTTTGTACTGGATACGGTGTAGATATGGGCTGACTTGGTGGAGCTGGGGGTGGTTCCTCTTATTTCCTATTGATCAGGTAGCCTCTTGTGGGTCTATATTGTCACTCCTTGTGACTGCTCCTGCCTTAAACTTGGCTTGTTCCTATCTCGCGTCGGTCTGTCGTGGCTCTATGTTGGCTCACACGCAAATTCACACCGTTTGAGCTTGGAGGATGCTACCGATGACTCTATCGTGCGACTCGAAGCCTTCTTCTTGTTATAGATTACTTGTATTGGTGTTGTATAACTCAGTGATGAGTTTCATAGGCTGGAATGGCTCACCGCTGAAGATTCAGTGCGTCGAGTACTGTCGGGCTGTAGGAATCCCGTCGCTTCAGCACTGCTTGACTCGATTGGTCGTATCTCGCTCAATTTTCGGAGTTGAGAGCTTGTACTTGTCGTGGCATAGGCGGCAATAGGTCCTCTTTCGATCCCTGTATGCGGCCGTAGCTGTATCTCTCTTGGTTCGCTCGTCGTGTTCGTTCGCGTCGATCGGCTTTTGCTCGTAGAGTGGGTACCCAAAACACGCGATCGGCGATTACTCCTTCAATTCTTGTCGGATGACCTTGGTTCAAGCATCAATATGGACCGGCTAGCTGTGCTCTCGACGCTGATGTGCTTGGTTTGCTCTGAATCGGTCGACAAGTCGATCGGCCGATGCTCCGAGAGCTTGGAATGAGTGAGCGAAAATGTGAGGCGAATTTTCTCTGTTAGCTCTGTTGCTTTGCCTTTATAGTGGGGCTACAGAGCACCTCTGCTCAATACCTGAGCCCGCTGTTTCTCTCAGTTCTTTCTCACTATTACAATACCTATTTCCATGGATAAACTCAATACAAACGCTTTTTCTTCACAGTGTTGGGTCTAATAACACTGCAGCTACTAGTAATATCAAGGTTAATTTGTTGATTTGGGCGAGCTGTGAAGAAAAAGTGATCTTTCTGGCTGGTCGCTTTGAAGTCTGGATCTGAGAATGCCAGTTTCCTTAAATTCCTACGGTGGTGCGGTCTTTTTCTTATCCGGGTCCGCTAAATATCTAGACCGGCCAACAGCGGTCAGTACCATATCATCCAAATTCAATAAAGCAGGTTCAGTCATAACAATGCTTTGCTGTGGGGCCACAGGGAGATGCAATTGCAGCATTTTTTCTGTTACTGAAACCCCCTTCCCGATGACTTTATGGTTTGGCCGTGGGAAGTTTTGGAGAAGAGACCTCACGACAGAATGATTTCTGTATCTTGCCGATGGCATGTTTGATCTCTTATAAGAATGGTAGAAAAACTGGATCCCCTCCAAGTGAAGTCCTTGGGATTTTGCAGAGGGTACCGCAAAATTTCTTGTGAGCCTTCTGGTAACACTGGAGTCATTGAAGGTGCTAAACATGATGCACTTTTGGTCCAATGATGGCCATATGTTTGGCACACCTGGGAGTGCCACATCACTGCGCAGATGATAAGTATTTTGTCTCCATGCCTTGAATTGGCACAGCGCCTCTTCTGCTCTGTGAATCATTCCAGGTGTACCCATTTGGGCTGCCATTGCTTCCAACAATTGGCGCCCTTGCGTTAGACGCCCTTCAGGTGTGTACTGGTTGTACTGGTTTGACCAGTAGGCCCATTGAGCCTGTCCAATTTCAGCCTCTAGGAGCAGGAACCATGGAAGGGTCCCAATGTGACAGAAAAACCCAATTAGAAGCTGACAAACGAGTTCGCCAGCACCATATACCCCATGCAACCCATTTTGTTGACTTTCACAAGCATCATCATGAGCTTGAAGAGTTTTGAAATTCAAAATTGACACAATTGTGTTGTACAAAACATTTCGTTCTCGAAATGCCTTCTCCAAATCACCCCCATCAAGTGCAAGAGCTTCGTATTGGATTTGCTCAAGGGTATCAACACTTCTGATGAGAACAACAGAATCCTGAGGTGATATGTTTGCACTTGGTTGATGTCGGTTGGGATGATGGTAGCAATGAGTAGCATATACCAATGTGTCAGGATAGTTCACTCCATCCTGGAGATGAGATACATCCTCAAAATACTGCCGCCGCTTTTTTCTCATGTGGAGAAGGAATTCCAATCCAAATGTGTCGCAATCGGTTTCTTCAATGTGAAAGCCGTTGATATGACAAGGGCATTCAGTCAGTCGGTTGATCTCGAGGTAGAAAATCACCGGCCTGTGGCTGACCACAATTGCTCCCATGGCAAACCAGCTCAGAAGTCTCAACGGTTGTTTAATATTCTTGTACCTTTCCATCAACTGGCGAACCGGAAAGGAATAGCTTGCATAATAAGGCGAAGACTTTTCAAGATGACATCCAGGAAGCACATAAGAAACGCCACCATTGCTCACGAGATTGGAAGCATCAACATTCATGAGAGATTTGTCAAGACTCGGGACAAAGTCAGTAAAGCCTTTCAGTGTCTCCCAGTGCATAAGAACTTTGTTGGTGAAAGAGTTGCACGACGATTTGCCATATCCATGCACCCCAAGTCGTTCTGTGGTAAAGGTGTCTTCATCCAGGACTGTCCTAGTCCATGCTGTGATCATTCCATATTCTTTTGTTGGACAGTTGTATTTGTCGAAGTGACCTGTCAGAGTTGCATCAAGAGCTTTCTCATCGGCACCTTCCATTGGTTCTACCATGGCACAGCGGACATGACTCCTCCTGAGACGCCGGGACACTTTCAGTGCCTCGTGGAGATTGCTTTGGTGAAGTCGTTCAGCATTATACTGATTCCGAAGGTTATCATTATATATGTTGAGCCCATGTTGCACTCTTGCCAGTCGAACAAAGCTGCTCATTGCTACAAAGAGTTTGATGACAGCTTGGTTCATTGTGCCCATATGAAGGTTAGGATGGGGCAAAAACAAGGATTGGGTGTCACGCAACTGTGCATTTTCATTGCCACAGAAGCCGAAATCTCGCCCAAAATTCCCCCTGCTACCATCAATTGACCCTCTTTCAGAGCATATCAGCCTCACTGAATCCCAATTAACAGCATCCACGAGGTCGTTTGGGATATGATTCCAAACCCAGATAAAACCCTCAGGATCAGAAAACGCTTGTTCAGTGGGAAGAATTTCGACGACTTCAATGCTGTTATTTTGTCTTGCCATTGCCAACAGTGATGGTAGATTTTCCCTCTTGACAGCATAGTGAAACGTCAACCTTCCATCTGCAGCAATATATAGCTATATTGTGAATATCATGTGGGCATTTGGGTTATATTCTGTGACGAGTGACATTACACGTTATTGCATAACAGTACATTAAACATACCTGATTTTCAGTTGGATAGAGCAGTATTAGCCTTTGAACTGCATGCATTTTCCATCGCATGCTACATGAATGTGTTCGGAGTTGGGAAGCAGACATCCTTTTCTTCTCAGTAGAAGAATCCCCTCCAACTTCAAAACACAACACCGGTTCGTCCTTAAGAAAAGAGGCACCTGCAAATTCATTATCAGCACTTTCGGCAGAAGTACAAGAACCTTGAATAGGTACTGGTGATAGGAATGACTCACTTGGTGCTGGTGATGGCGGAAGGGTAGGTTTTGGTGTAGGACTTTGCAAAGATCCTCCTGCAGATGATAGTGGGTTCGCAGCTTGAGACTTTGATGCAGAAACAGAACATGACCTACATGTACTTGGGGCTGGTGATGGAGCAGGAGTAGGCTTTGGTGTAAAAGTTTTTGTAGGACCTGGGGTTGGCTGTGGGGTTGGCTCTTGAAACTTTCTCAATGTAGACATTGAATTCGATGGCGGCTGTGCTCCCGACACCAAGAATCCATTGTGTGATACTGCAGCAACAGCAGCACTGGAGATGATATTTGAGCTGATTCTGCCAACATTTTCGAAAAAGAAGCAAGCATTCGATAACCAGTCAAGTAAATTTTCAACAAAGTTCTTAGAGGAAGGACCTTGTTCACCCCAATTCGTTCTTTCCTCCACCTCGATTGACATCCCAGAAGGACACATAGTGCTTGGAGAGGACGCCTGTGCCTGCCTTTCACCCCCATGATGTCCTTCATCTCTTGCTAGTAGCGAACCTGGTACCCCCCCTCTTGCCACCTCTATTAACACCCCAGACGGACCCACAGGTAATACTGCCTGGGCCTCCCTGCCATCCAAATGGAGTTTTTCATCTGTTGCTTGTGGATTTGGTCCTTCCAATGTTGCTTTGGGAGCCATCCTCGCTGAAGCCGCCTGGATTGACACCCCAGAAAGACCAACAGTGCTTGGGGAGGACGCCGGAGTCTGTCGTACACCCAAACAAGGCCCAGGCTGTGCTGCCAAGGAGCCTGATCCTTCCCCGATTGCTGGGGAGACCGTGGAGGACTCCTGGGCCAGCTTTGCAACCCAACAGGGTAATGGCTGTGCTGCTAAGAAGCCTGATCCTGGGCCCTCCCCAATTGCTAGGGAGACTGCCATTGATTGAGTCACCGGGATTGACACTACCCCATAAGGAACCACAATGCTTGGGGAGGACACCTGGGCCAGCTGTGCACGCCAACATGGTCCTATCTCTGATACTGGGTAGCCTGGTCTGGCTGCCCTTGATGCTGATCCCTCCATGTTTGCTGGGGAGATAGCCCGCGATGGAATCACTTCGATTGACACTTTACAAAGAACCACAGTGTTTGGNNNNGAGTCACTTCGATTGACTCTCCACAAAGACCCACAGTTCTTGGGACGGATGCTTGAGCTTGCCTTGCACCCCAACAAAGTCTTGGCTCAGGAAATTGGGAGCCTGATCCCTCCATGTTTGCTGGGGAGACAGCCCGCGATGGAATCACTTTGATTGACACTCCACAAAGAACCATAGTGTTTGGGGAGGTTGCCTGAGCCTGTGATGCACCCCAACATGGTCCTGGCTCTGGTGTAGGGGAGCCTGATCCCTCCCCGCTAGTTGCTGGGGAGGAGCCAGCCGTTGCTGGGGAGACAGCTGTTGATGGAGCCACCTCGATTAACAATCCAGAGGGACCCTCTGTGCTTGGGGAGGTGCCTGGTCCTTCCACGGTTGCTAGGGAGATAGCCCTCGATGGAGCCACCTGGATTGACACCTCGCAAGAAACCACAGTGCTTGGGGAGGACACCTGGGCCAGCTGTACACCCCCACAGGGTCCTATCTCTGATACGGGGGAGCCTGGGCCCTCTCCCGATGCCGGGGAGACGGCCCTTCCTAGAGCCTCCTCGACTAATAGAACTCCAGATGGCTCTGAAACTCTGGAGCCCGATCCCTCCCTGATTGCTGGGGAGACAGCCTGCGATAGAGTCACTTCGATTGACTCTCCACAAAGACCCACAGTTCTTCGGACGGATGCTTGAGCTTGCCTTGCACCCCAACAAAGTCTTGGCTCAGGAAATTGGGAGCCTGATCCCTCCATGTTTGCTGGGGAGACAGCCCGCGATGGAATCACTTTGATTGACACTCCACAAAGAACCATAGTGTTTGGGAAGGTTGCCTGAGCCTGTGATGCACCCCAACATGGTCCTGCCTCTGGTGTAGGGGAGCCTGGTCCCTCCCCGCTAGTTGGGGAGGAGCCAGCCATTGCTGGGGAGACAGCTGTTGATGGAGCCACCTCGATTAACACTCCAGAGGGACCCTCTGCGCTTGGGGAGGTGCCTGGTCCTTCCACGGTTGCTGGGGAGACAGCCTTCGATGGAGCCACCTGGATTGACACCTCACAAGGAACCACAGTGCTTGGGGAGGACATCTGGGCCAGCTCTGCACCCCCACAGGGTCCTATCTCTGATACGGGGGAGTCTGGTCCCTCTCCTGATGCTGGGGATATGGCCCTTCCTGAGGCCACCTCGCCTGATACTCCAGAAAGCCCCACAGTAATTGGGGGGGATGCTTGAGCCTGCCTTGCACCCCAACAAAGGCTTGGCTCTGAAACTCTGGAGCCTGATCCCTCCCTGATTGCTGGGGAGATAGCCTGCGATGGAGTCACTTCGATTGACACTCCACAAAGAACCATTGTGTTTGGGGAGGTTGCCTGAGCCTGTGATGCACCCCAACATTGTCCTGGATCTGGTGTAGGGGAGCCTGGTCCCTCCCCGCTAGTTGGGGAGGAGCGCGTTGCTGGGGAGACAGCTGTTGATGGAGCTATCTCGATTAACACTCCAGAGGGAACCTCTGCGCTTGGGGAGGTGCCTGGTCCTTCCACGGTTGCTGGGGAGACAGCCCTCGATGGAGCCACCTGGATTGACACCTCGCAAGAAACCACAGTGCTCGGGGAGGACACCTGGGCCAGCTGTGCACCCCCACAGGGTCCTATCTCTGATACGGGGGAGCCTGGGCCCTCTCCCGATGCTGGGGAGACGTCCCTTCCTAGGGCCACCTCGACTGATAGAACTCCAGATGGCTCTGAAACTCTGGAGCCCGATCCCTCCCTGATTGCTGGGGAGACAGCCTGCGATGGAGTCACTTCGATTGACTCTCCACAAAGACCCACAGTTCTTGGGACGGATGCTTGAGCTTGCCTTGCACCCCAACAAAGTCTTGGCTCAGGAAATTGGGAGCCTGATCCCTCCATGTTTGCTGGGGGGACAGCCCGCGATGGAATCACTTTGATTGACACTCCACAAAGAACCATAGTGTTTGGGAAGGTTGCCTGAGCCTGTGATGCACCCCAACAGGTCCTATCTCTGATACGGGGGAGCCTGGTCGGGAGACGTGCCCTTCCTAGTAGAGCCACCTGGACTGATAGTACTCCAGAAAGTCCCACAAGTTTCTTGGGACGATGCTTGAGCTTGCCTTGCACCCCAACAAAGTCTTGGCTCAGGAAATTGGGAGCCTGATCCCTCCATGTTTGCTGGGGAGACAGCCCGCGATGGAATCACTTTGATTGACACTCCACAAAGAACCATAATGTTTGGGGAGGTTGCCTCAGCCTGTGGTGCACCCCAACATTGTCCTGGCTCTGGTGTAGGGGAGACTGGTCCCTCCCCGCTAGTTGGGGAGGAGCCAGCCATTGCTGGGGAGACAGCTGTTGATGGAGCCACCTCGATTAACACTCCAGAGGGACCCTCTGCGCTTGGGGAGGTGCCTGGTCCTTCCACGGTTGCTGGGGAGACAGCCTTCGATGGAGCCACCTGGATTGACACCTCACAAGGAACCACAGTGCTTGGGGAGGACATCTGGGCCAGCTCTGCACCCCCACAGGGTCCTATCTCTGATACGGGGGAGTCTGGTCCCTCTCCTGATGCTGGGGATATGGCCCTTCCTGAGGCCACCTCGCCTGATACTCCAGAAAGCCCCACAGTAATTGGGGGGGATGCTTGAGCCTGCCTTGCACCCCAACAAAGGCTTGGCTCTGAAACTCTGGAGCCTGATTCCTCCCTGATTGCTGGGGAGATAGCCTGCGATGGAGTCACTTCGATTGACACTCCACAAAGAACCATTGTGTTTGGGGAGGTTGCCTGAGCCTGTGATGCACCCCAACATTGTCCTGGATCTGGTGTAGGGGAGCCTGGTCCCTCCCCGCTAGTTGCTGGGGAGGAGCCAGCCGTTGCTGGGGAGACAGCTGTTGATGGAGCCACCTCGATAACACTCCAGAGGGACCCTCTGCGCTGGGGAGGTGCCTGGTCCTTCCACGGTTGCTGGGGAGACAGCCCTCGATGGAGCCACCTGGATTGACACCTCGCAAGAAACCACAGTGCTTGGGGAGGACACCTGGGCAGCTGTGCACCCCCACAGGGTCCTATCTCTGATACGGGGGAGCCTGGGCCCTCTCCCGATGCTGGGGAGACGTCCCTTCCTAGGGCCACCTCGACTGATAGAACTCCAGATGGCTCTGAAACTCTGGAGCCCGATCCCTCCCTGATTGCTGGGGAGACAGCCTGCGATGGAGTCACTTCGATTGACTCTCCAAAAGACCCACAGTTTTGGGGGATGCTTGAGCTTGCCTTGCACCCCAACAAAGTCTTGGCTCAGGAAATTGGGAGCCTGATCCCTCCATGTTTGCTGGGGGGACAGCCCGCGATGGAATCACTTTGATGACACTCCACAAAGAACCATAGTGTTTGGGGAGGTTGCCTGAGCCTGTGATGCACCCCAACATGGTCCTGGCTCTGGTGTAGGGGAGCCTGGTCCCTCCCCGCTAGTTGCTGGGGAGGAGCCAGCCGTTGCTGGGGAGACAGCTGTTGATGGAGCCACCTCGATTAACAATCCAGAGGGACCCTCTGGCTTGGGGAGGTGCCTGGTCCTTCCACGGTTGCTAGGGAGAAGCCCTCGATGGAGCCACCTGGATTGACACCTCGCAAGAACCACAGTGCTTGGGGAGGACACCTGGGCCAGCTGTGCACCCCCACAGGGTCCTATCTCTGATACGGGGGAGCCTGGGCCCTCTCCCGATGCCGGGGAGACGGCCCTTCCTAGAGCCCCTCGACTAATAGAACTCCAGATGGCTCTGAAACTCTGGAGCCCGATCCCTCCCTGATTGCTGGGGAGACAGCCTGCGATAGAGTCACTTCGATTGACTCTCCACAAAGACCCACAGTTCTTGGACGGATGCTTGAGCTTGCCTTGCACCCCAACAAAGTCTTGGCTCAGGAAATTGGGAGCCTAATCCCTCCATGTTTGCTGGGGAGACAGCCCGCGATGGAATCACTTTGATTGACACTCCACAAAGAACCATAGTGTTTGGGAGGTTGCCTGAGCCTGTGATGCACCCCAACATGTCCTGCTCTGGTGTAGGGGAGCCTGGTCCCTCCCCGCTAGTTGGGGAGGAGCCAGCCATTGCTGGGGAGACAGCTGTTGATGGAGCCACCTCGATTAACACTCCAGAGGGACCCTCTGTGCTTGGGGAGGGTGCCTGGTCCTTCCACGGTTGCTGGGGAGACAGCCCTCGATGGAGCCACCTGGATTGACACCTCGCAAGGAACCACAGTGTTGGGGAGGACACCTGGGCCAGCTGTGCACCCCCACAGGGTCCTATCTCTGATACGGGGGAGCCTGGTCCCTCTCCCGATGCTGGGGAGACGCCCTTCCTGGAGCCACCTCGCCTGATACTCTAGAAAGCCCCACGGTGTTTGGGGGGATGCTTGAGCCTGCCTTGCACCCCAACAAAGGCTCGGCTCTGAAACTCTGGAGCCATGATCCCTCCCTGATTGCTGGGGAGACAGCCCGCGATGGAGTCACTTCGATTGACACTCCACAAAGAACCATAATGTTTGGGGAGGTTGCCTGAGCCTGTGATGCACCCCAACATTGTCCTGGCTCTGGTGTAGGGGAGACTGGTCCCTTCCCGCTAGTTTGGGGAGGAGCCAGCCGTTGCTGGGGAGACAGCTGTTGATGGAGCCACCTGATTAACACTCCAGAGGGACCCTCTGGCTTGGGAGGTGCCTGGTCCTTCCACGGTTGCTGGGGAGACAGCCCTCGATGGAGCCACCTGATTGACACCTCCAAGGAACCACAGTGTTGGGGAGGACCTGGCCGTGTGCACCCACAGGGTCCTATCTCTGATACGGGGGAGCCGGTCCCTCCCAGTGGGGAGACGCCCTTCCTGGAGCCACCTCGCCTGATACTCTAGAAAGCCCCACAGTGTTTGGGGGGGATGCTTGAGCCTGCCTTGCACCCCAACAAAGGCTCGGCTCTGAAACTCTGGAGCATGATCCCTCCCTGATTGCTGGGGAGACAGCCCGCGATGGAGTCACTTCGATTGACACTCCACAAAGAACCATAATGTTTGGGGAGGTTGCCTGAGCCTGTGATGCACCCCAACATGTCCTGGCTCTGGTGTAGGGGAGACTGGTCCCTTCCCGCTAGTTGCTGGGGAGGAGCCAGCCGTTGCTGGGGAGACAGCTGTTGATGGAGCCACCTCGATTAACAATCCAGAGGGACCCTCTGTGCTTGGGGAGGTGCCTGGTCCTTCCACGGTTGCTGGGGAGACAGCCCTCGATGGAGCCACCTGGATTGACACCTCGCAAGAACCACAGTGCTTGGGGAGGACACCTGGGCCAGTGTGCACCCCCACAGGGTCTATCTCTGATACGGGGGAGCCTGGGCGCTCTCCCGATGCGGGGAGACGGCCCTTCCTAGAGCCACCTCGACTAATACAACTCCAGATGGCTCTGAAACTCTGGAGCCCGATCCCTCCCTGATTGCTGGGGAGACAGCCTGCGATGGAGTCACTACGATTGACTCTCCACAAAGACCCACAGTTCTTCGGACGGATGCTTGAGCTTGCCTTGCACCCCAAAAAAGTCTTGGCACAGGACATTGGGAGCCTGATCCCTCCATGTTTGCTGGGGGACAGCCCGCGATGGAATCACTTGATTGACACTCCACAAAGAACCATAGTGTTTGGGAAGGTTGCCTGAGCCTGTGATGCACCCCAACATGGTCCTGCTCTGGTGTAGGGGAGCCTGGTCCCTCCCCGCTAGTTGGGGAGGAGCCAGCCGTTGCTGGGGAGACAGCTGTTGATGGAGCCACCTGATTAACACTCCAGAGGGACCCTCTGTGCTTGGGAGGTGCCTGGTCCTTCCACGGTTGCTGGGGAGACAGCCCTCGATGGAGCCACCTGATTGACACCTCGCAAGGAACCACAGTGTTTGGGGAGGACACCTGGGCCAGCTGTGCACCCCCACAGGGTCCTATCTCTGATACGGGGAGCCTGGTCCCTCTCCCGATGCTGGGGAGACGGCCCTTCCTGGGCCACCTCGCCTGATACTCTAGAAAGCCCCACAGTGTTTGGGGGGGATGCTTGAGCCTGCCTTGCACCCCAACAAAGGCTCGGCTCTGAAACTCTGGAGCATGATCCCTCCCTGATTGCTGGGGAGACAGCCCGCGATAGAGTCACTTCGATTGACACTCCACAAAAAACCATAATGTTTGGGGAGGTTGCCTGAGCCTGTGATGCACCCCAACATTGTCCTGGATCTGGTGGTGTAGGGGAGACTGGTCCCTTCCCGCTAGTTGGGGATGAGCCAGCCATTGCTGGGGAGACAGCTGTTGATGGAGCCACCTCGATAAACACTCCAGAGGGACCCTCTGTGCTTGGGGAGGTGCCTGGTCCTTCCACGGTTGCTGGGGAGACAGCCCTCGATGGAGCCACCTGGATTGACACCTCACAAGGAACCATAGTGCTTGGGGATCTAGTCCACCACATCGGGGTCATTTCCCTCTTTCTAGAGAACCCGTTTTTGGCTCTGTTGCCTGCGGCACAAATTTTGGAGGAAAGTTCCGCAGCAATCGAGGGACCCCGTTCATGTAAATTGATGGGTTCTTCTCTCCTGCTAGCAAGTTCATCTTTGCCGCACAACCGATAGCCCAAGCCAACAAGAGCTCGAATAAATCCCATTGCCATGGCCTTCCGTTCTCCTGTTGCAATTTTAGAAGCTCGTGCCGCTGGCTCCACTGGTATGTACTGCTGCCAAACGATCCCCTTTTCTGTGGTGCTGCCAAACAATCCCCTTTTCCGTACAACCCAAATGCTCTCTCCCACCAGCTAATATTCCAAATCGTTTTCCAAAGTAGTCGTAATCGAATCACCACAGCAAATACGATTCCTCCTATGCCTCCCGAGGACCCAGCTAGTGGTGCTAGAAATCAGCTTCACCACTACACTCAACTCACAAACAAGCCTTTCCTCCGTGTGATCTGACTCTCTTCTCCTCTTCTCTTGCAACTACTGAGTCTTCTCAGTTCTTTTCCCAAATAGAAATTATCCAGTAGTCCGTCAGTTCATCAAGCCAAATGAGATGCGGCGTACGGCCTCCGAGCACCCGAACAATCCTGCCCAATAGCAGCTTCTTTCAAGGCGTCAGTAAAAGACTTTTCTGATTCTTTTGCCACAAATTGAACCTCACCGCTGACACCACAGACCTTCAATTACTAACACCTATCTTCTTCTGAGTGCACAGCATCTGGTTACACAATAAGCGGTCGGCAAATCAATATCATGGTCTCTTTTTTAGAAGATCTTTGTGCTGTCAAACAAGATCTTTGCTGTTTGCCTGCCGTTCCCACTAACCCTACAAAAAAGACCAAAAAAAAAGGACGACCACAACAAAATTCTAAACCAGCCAACTCCGTGGTTGGCGATACTGGTACCACGGTATCCAGCAAGAGACCATTCCATAGACAAAAAGGAGAGAAAGCAACACTGCAATGTCCTGGGTAGAATGGCTCCTGTTTGCCGTGTTGGCGTTCCAAGGGACGGCACTGGTTGCGTGGTTGGCTTACCTCCGAAAGGAAATGGCGAATGAAAAGAAGAAGATCAAGATACATTAGAAGTTGGTTGGTGCGGCGATGAACGACTAATCGCAGTAGCTAGATTTAGTGTTGCATACGAAGCGGCACAAAATCGAGGGAAATGTTGAACGACAAACCACGCATCAAACCATCCAGACGATGGTATAGATTGCTGAAAAAATAAGCGTAGCCTGAAGAGCACTTCTCGTAAAGTAGATACAACAGCCCAGAGGTGGAATTGGGATGCAATAGCAGGTGTACAACCAAACCTTGCAGAGTGCCAGCCAGTAGCTGGATTCGTGCCAACCCAACCGAGCACGCAACAGCACAAGTGCCGTACATCGTAGCTAGAGTGGTGGCTGCTACGCTGTTGCGCCACCATCTGAGCGTGTATTCATGCAAATCGTTCAGGGACGATCCCGCGTACCGGTACAGTACAGTTGTTTGAATGAACATGTACGAAATACAAGGAAGTCAATCCTCAAAATTGCAGCTAGCGATTGGCGTTGGCTACGTGTCTTCTAGCCATAAGCCCCAAAAGGTTCCCAATGCGGCAATTCTAAAGTCACATCATGGCATCTCCCCCTCCTCAAGACTGCGGTTCAAATCTCCCCTTCCTTTCCCTGTAAAATAAATGCCAACTGCCGAGTTGTGGCTTCCAGTGCTTCGCTATCAGGCAAACAACGCGCTTGAATGCGCCTCGCCTCCTCGAGACATTTCGTAGCTTCGGTAAAACGGCCTTGCTTTTCGTGCAATTTGGCAATGGCACACAAAGAAGCGGCGACATCCACATGAGATTCACCATGGATTCTGCAAGCCTCGCTCTTGCTTGCCTCGAACGCCTTCATGGCCTTTTTCTCCTTCCCCTCTTCGGAGTACAGCTGCCCAAGAACATGCAAAATGAAAGCCTCGTCCTGGTTGCTTGATCGTTCGACGCTGTCATCTTTGAGGGCCTCAACTGATCTTCGCAAGAGGTCGATACTTTCTTTCTTATCGCCCTTGGCTCGAGCGAGAAGACCTTTCGTTACGAGGATATCCGGATTCTCCGCGTCACTATTGGCTTCTCTGAACGCAAGTGATCTCTCCGAGGCGTCCACGGCCTCGGCCATGGCACCCTTGTCAAACATGCACATCCCCAAACGGAGGTAAATGGATGACAGCTGCGGATCCGATTTCCCATAACACAGTTTGAGCGAACGAAGCGCATCCATGTAGTGATCCAGCGCCTTGGCGTACTCTTGCCTCTTGAAGTAAATAGTCCCCATCGTTTCCTCAATGTCAGCAACAAGAAGATGTGCAGACTTTTCTTTGCCATGGCACACCAAAATATCGAGAGCCACAGTGTACTCGTCGAGCGCCTCTGCGAAACGGGTGGAAGCAAACAACGTATCTCCTATTTTCTTGGCAGTCGCAGCACAAGTCATGTCGTTGTCTCCGTAGTGCAGCTTTTGTAGCTTCAAGCACTCTTTCAGAGAAGCAACAGCTTCATCAAACTCGCCCAGCGATGCGTGAGCAGTTCCAATGTTGAAAAAGACTGTGCTTCTGTCGGCCAGCGTCATTGGAGAAGCGAGCATCGAAGAGTTCCAGCAAGCAATCGAGTCATCATGACATCCCCATTTGGAGAAAGACATGCCAATATCAACAAGGGCTCTAGAAACATCCTGATCTTCAACACCACCACCAGTTTCAATTTTGCCAATGGCATCGACCATGGCTTGGTACGCTTGTTGGATCACTTGCAGATAGTACTGCATTGATGAGGTTCGAGACTCGATTGGTCCAGGGACCAAGCGCTCCAACAAGAACTCGACATCTTGGATGTGGACCTGGACAGCTGCAGTCAGGCCCAGGCACCGGATTCGGCGCTTCACAAATCCACGATTGGAAAGCATGTCCCCAGCTTCAATGAACATCTCCCCCATAATCAAATGAAGAGGCATCCTGGAAGCAAGGTATCTTGCACGGCCATCTTCGACAGAAGCTGTCCGATCTTTTTCACTGTCCATCACGTTCGTGACCAACGCTCTGTGCCAAGCACCCCGAGACACCAACTGGGCTATAGAAGCATTGTTGTCAATCAGGCTGCTCGCAAACTCCCTCACGAACCGTGGAGGAAGACCTGTCGATTCCAAATTGGAAGGATCCGAGAGGATACCAAGGGCGCCGAGAATGGTCCGAATTAGCGTTGCGGCATTCTTTCTGTCCCCATAGAGCACTTCGGCCTCATCCTTGAACGTTGCCTCGTCAAAGGCCAACAGCGACTCAAACAACAGCTCCACAATTTCAATCGGTACCGTTGGGGAGATGGAGTCCGCGCCAACATGAAGCAGCTGTCTCCTGCTGAAAAATACTTCGACGTAGGCGACGACGCAAACGTTTAAGATCATGGTTGGGATGTCACTCGAGTTTGAGGAGAGGCAGAGCTCCAGGCGAGAGCTTAGCGTGTTGTCGTCCACATTGAATGGGGCATCCGTCAAGAGCCGATCGATTGTCTTCAAGCTGCTCGATACATCCGAATCGCTTTGCACACTGTGGAGGGAAAGGAATCTTCCAAACAGTGACACAACAGAAGGATGAAACCCGCACTTTTGAACGAAGCTTTTGACTTCCACAGAGTCGCTAAAATCTTTCGCGCGCAACTCCAATGCTTTACCATTCAACAATCGAGTGGTTCTGGCACACTCTTGATGCAATAGTTGGATTGCTGCATGCTCATCCATTGATGCCCCAACATCGACTGTGCCAGCACTGTCCTTCCAAGAAGCCGGAGAGCGAGTCGTGAACAACACCACAGGACCATCAGTTCCTTCGGAACGGAAATCAAACCAATCCATGTCCTTCTTCTCGCCGACATCATCCAAGACAATCAGCACTCTCTTCTGGTCAAGATATGTCGTCATGGTTTTCTTCGCCCGGATCATTGCTTCGTGCTCGCGACAACGACGTTCGGTTTCTGATTCGCCAGAGACCAGGGCAGCTGTTTCATGCAAAATGTCCTTTGCATTATCCCCAAGTTGTTGCAAAATACTTCGCAAGAGCATGATGTAGCGACAGTGCGGAAGTTCTTCTGCCAGGGGTGCCGCTAGCCAAACAATCCCATCGGAGTAAAAGTCTCGAATCTTTGAAAGTCGAAGGACCATGGCCACGAGACTTGTCTTTCCCGTCCCTGCTGGCCCAATCACTGCTGTCAGTCTGCCTGGCTCTTGCGATTCTTCGGACGGCAAAACTCGCTCGACTATCTCATCGACAAGCTGCTCTCGTGGCAGCGGTGTACCTCGCATGGATTTCAACGCGAGCTTGGCAGCTTTTGGAATTGCAACCGCTCGCTTCTCCTCGTCTGTTTTAGTAGGCATTGCGTGCGCATACTGCTCGGGCATGGCCTCGTACTCGCAGTATTCCAACAGCATCTTTACTGATTTCGGAGAGATGACTGGATTTGTTGCATCAGATTCGCGGAGGAGGAAATGGAAGCAAGTTCTTCGTAATGCTTGGGCGTCGTCAGCATTACCGTAGACCTCATGCCACTCTTCGGAATGCAACTCCACCCCCCAAGCCTGCTGAAGCATTGTTGATGGTTGGTACTTCTCAGACGCGTCATCTCCATCATCTGTTCTGCTAGCCGTTGTCAAAGCCCACGCATCGTGGCGTAGAAGCTCGAACAAAGTCACCACCAACTTTTTGGTTTCAAAATTGTGTTCAATATCCATTGGGGACCTGCATTTGACAAAGAACATATCTTTGAATTGCACCGTCAAGACCTTCACAACGAGGGCAGCACGGTAGAGGACATCATCGGTGTCTCCCGCAGACGATCGACCCCAAAGGCGCACAAGGGCTGGTTTCAACTGAGCTTGCCACAAGTGCCACAGTAGCGGAGCGTAATTACAAGTGATGCTTTCCAACGCCTCGCGAGCATCTTCGACATTCGGAAGCGAATCTCCTTCGTGTTGGCTGTCATCGTATGCCACCATCAATTCCAGAGCATCTGACAATTGACCGAAAGAATCAAGCATTGCTTCCATGTACTGTACCAATCTCTGGGCGTAGGTTGTCTCTTTTGTGGAGTTGTCCGAATTTGTTTGCCACCTAGTCCTTGCGCTGGTAACTTCGTTCAACAGAGTGGAGAGTGGCACGGACTCGTCTGGCAGGCTGTCGTGTCCAGTTTCCTGGGACGCTCTACGAGAAATCCTTTTCTTGCGGCGTCGCTTCGATCGGGCCGCCAAGTCCGCATTCTCCAAACCGGTTGGCTCCGTCAAGAGGGAGACATCGTCGTCTGACCCTATCGTTGCTGTGTGCTCGATAGGCGCGTCAGCGTCCAGTTTCTTCGATTTCTTCTTCTTCTTGCGGATTCCACCGTCGGCAATATCAGCTGCTTCCCCATCATCTTCGTCTTCCAGCAATTCTACTTGGCTTTTCTTTTTCTTCTTCCCTTTCCTCTTTCGCTTGCTTGCGTCCTGTTGAGATGACGTTTCCGGTTCTTCTTCATCTACTGTAGGTTGTCGACTCTTTTTCTTTTTCTTCTTCTTCTTCTTTGGTTTGGTTGTGTCATGTTGCAGCACTTCATCAGGTCCCTGCGCATCAACATCCGGCTCTTGTCGGGCCTGTTTCTTCTTCTTCTTCTTCTTTGCTTCGGGTGCTGCTTCTGGCTCATCTGGTGGTTCCTCCTCATCTGGTGGTACTTGTTGGCTCTTTTTCTTTTTCTTTGGTTTCTTTGGCCCGAGCAAGGCATCAGGTTCATCTGGTGGCTCCTCTTCATTCTCTTCATCCAGTGGTTCTTGTTGGCTCTTTTTCTTTTTCTTTGGTTTCTTTGGCTCGAGCAAGGCATCAGGTTCATCTGGTGGCTCCTCTTCATTCTCTTCATCCAGTTGTACTTGATGGCCCTTCTTCTTTTTCTTTGGTTTGTTTGGCTCAAGCAAAGCCTCGGGTTCCTCTGGTGGTTCCTCTTCATTCTCTTCATCCAGTGGTTCCTGTTGGTCCTTTTTCTTTTTCTTCTTCTTTCGTCTCTTTGTTTCTGGTGGTGCTTCTGGCTCAATTGCTGGTTCCTCCTCATCCAGTGGTTCTTGTGGGCTCTTTTTCTTCTTCTTGCGCTTCTTTGGCTCAAGCTCAGGTGCTACTTCTGGCTCAACTGGCGGTTCCTCCTCCTCATCCAATGGTTCTTTTTGAGTCTTTTTCTTCTTCTTCTTCTTTGCTTTCGTTTGTTCACGTGCTGTTTCGGGCTCCTCTGATGCAGATTGTTCTGATGGATCCTCCTCTTGGTCTAGTGATTCTACAATACTTTTCTTCTTTTTCTTTTTTCGTTTCGGTTTGTCATTGCCATCATCAACAGTGTCTTCTGCAACGTCTTCCACTCGATCCTTCTTCTTTTTCTTCTTTTTTGGTTTGGTTGGTTCATTGGCAGTGTCGTCCTCCTCAACTTTGTCCTCCTCGTCAGTATCATTGTGGGTATGTTCTTCCTGCACCGAATGCTCCGTTGGCTCTTCTTCTTCATCTTCTTTCTCTTGAAGAGGGTTGATCCAGGTGGTGTATGGAGTGCCATCAGCTGGATAGTAGTAGTATGCCAATCGATTGGGATCCCATGCTTTTGCCCATCCAGCATCATAGAGATCATTGTCATTGTCATTACCATTGTGGGTATCAGCTACCGCCGAGGGCTGCGGTTGGTCTTCTTCCAGAGAAGAGAACTCTTCTGCGACGGTTGTTTCGGTGGAATCTACGTTCTTGTCGAGCTGTTTCTTCTGTTTGATGCCTGACTTGTTCTGTTTCCATTCCCTATCCTCAACTTCGTCCTCTTCTTCGTCCTCCAATATGGGTGTCATGGGTTCTTCCTGCAGCGAATGCTCCGTTGGTTCAGCTTCTTTCTCTTGAAGTGGGTTGATCCAGGTGGTGTATGCAGTGCCATCGGCTGGATAGTAGTAGTACGCAAATCGATTGGCATCCCATGCTTTGGCCCATCCAGCTTCATAGAGATCGTCGTCCGAAGGGACCGAAGTAATGACGGCTTGTTCTATTAGAGATAAAACGGATGATTGCGTATTGTCATTGTCGTCGTCATCTTCATCATCACTGCTCCATTCTGGCTCTTCTTCGAGAGGTTTTGACTTTTTCAATGGCCAATCGTCGTCGTCGTCGTCGTCGGATGTTTCAAACTCATCATCACTATCGTCTTGCTCGTCTGCATCTTCTGCATTGGCACTCCCTCGACTGGTGGAACTGCTGCTGTCCCATTCGTCGTCTTGCCCGTCATCGGAACTGCCGTCCCAAGAATCCTCGTCATTCGCTTCCCCACTACTGCTGGTCCACTCATCACCATCATTCTCATCATCATCGTGGCTAACAATCACTTCTTGCGTGGGAGGCTTGGCGGGGTTCCATTTCCGATGAAGCTGGGCCAACTTTTGCTGAGGAGGAAGTAGAGAAGGTGCGGAGACTCGTTTGAACAGCGGACCCCTCTCGGTTTTCAGCTTGCGACTGCTCCCATAGTCGGGACGGAGCATGGAAAGACTCTGGTGCATTCGTTGCTGTTGTTGCTGATTGTCATTTTGTGTCAAGTTGCCTCGTTGTGATTTTTCGGATTTCTTCTTTTTGTTTCCCAAGACTTTCTTGATCCAAGAGCCTGCTCCAAAGTATCGACGTGACGACTCTTTCTTGCCGCTCTCCATCAGGGATGGTCGCTCCTTCTGTTCCACCGTGGAGGTTGGGAGAATATCGACTCCCAACTGCATCAGATCGGAAATGGAATCGTCTTGGCGGTCCGTCATGTTTGTTTTGAATGGAATCAGAATCAAATTGCTTCGTTCTTCTTACGATACAGGTGAAATTCTATCCAAGCTCCTTATTCGCTGCATTAGCTGCACTCTACCAATGACTGCCTTGGATCCTTGCTACCGGTAGCTAGAGTAGCCAGAAGTGTTTCCTTCATGTGATTGTTTGTGAACAACCTTTGGGCTCGGGAGCAGGTGATGTTGACCGTTCGGAAGCCGAACCGAAGCGCGATTAATTAATCTTGGATGGATATCCCTTTAAATCTTTCTGAGTCCTGAAAATCATCAGCAAGATTTAACATCAATTTTTGTCTGTGACGTCAGTGCCCCCAAAGCTTTCAAAATGATGCCATCCATCACATCTCCTTTCTGCATCAACAGGTCAGGGCCAGCCTCTGACCATGCCAAGGATCATTAGTATTGCTGTCATAAAACAATCAACGAGAGCAACAGCAGCGATCTGCGACTTTATTTTCTGGTTACGGTAGCATACCTGAATGAATCTCACAGAGGCTACCCTTTCGAATTTCGAATAGACAAGACATGATGGCCCCAAGGACGATTTTTCAGACAGCATTGCTGTGCTTCCTGTCCGTCCAAACTCGTGGCTTTCACCAACCTCAGTTGCAGTCAAGGACATTATCAGTACCATTCCATCCAGTTCCACTCTCATCATCATCATCACGACAGAAGACACCCATCAACGCCAACTCTCTGCTGGTATCCAAGCCACACTCGTCGTCGTCTACTACCGAATTACAGGCACTGGCCTCAGCGGCATCGTCACCCGTGGGAGCCTTTCTCATCTTGACGGGAATTATTGTCGTGCACGAGTGTGGACATTACCTGGCGGCACGGAGCTACGGGATCAAGGTGGAAGAATTCAGCATTGGCGTTGGACCCAAATTGGCCGGGTTTACGGCCTATGGAAACGAATTCAATTTCCGTGCCATTCCTCTCGGTGGTTATGTGCGATTTCCCGAAAACTACAACATTACATTGGCGCAAGAGCAAGAACGGGAAGTCCGAGAAGCCATCAGGGCGCAACGCGAAGAAAATGCGGTGGAAAATATTAATGTGCCTCAGAAGAAGACACTGGGATATCGTCTCACCAATCTACTTTCGCTTGGAGCCCTCGATGAACAACGAAAGCAAGACGAAAAGGAGGCATTGATAAAACAGCAACAACAACAAGAAGAGAAAAGGAAACAGTCATCATGGTGGAACTCATTGTTCAGCAGTAGTAGCTCCAAGAAAGAGATTACGAAACCACCACCCATTCAAGACCCTGATGACCTTGAAATTGAGTACTATGATGACCCAGACCTGCTTCAAAACCGCCCGTGGTTTCAACGAGCAGTGGTCCTCAGTGGAGGTGTGGTCTTCAATCTACTCCTGGCCTTTTCCATTTACTTTGGTCAAATGGCAACCGTGGGATTGCCACAGCCCGTCTTTGAACAAGGCATCTTGGTGTCACAAAACCCAGCCAGGGAAGCTGCAGCCGATGGACTTCTGCGAAAAGGTGATATTGTCTTGGGAGTCAACGGTAAGGATGATTTGTAAAACTTGGCTGACGGTGGACTCCACACCTTCTAACTCTAATGTCGTTGCTGCTGCTGCCCCCAATGCACCCGCGAAGGAAAAGCATTTGCCATGTCGCAGTCACCTGGAGCGGCGGCATCGCAGCAGGCTATATCCAACTTTATTTCCGACATTCGAGCCACTCCAGATGGGTATTCGCTGCAAGTTTCCATTCTTCGCAATAAGCAAGCGGAGACTGTCAGCATTCAACCGAAACGAGTTAGCCCAGATGGCCCCAAGACAATAGGGGTGTTGCTGACTCCCAACTTTATAAAGACCGAGGTGATCAAATTCGACAACCCCGTACAAGCCGTGGCACCGGCAGCCAAGCTAGTTTCATCCTCTACCAAGGACACGGCAGCTGGTCTGTTCTCAGTTTTTGGACAAGCCATTGCTGGAAAAGATACCGGTGGGCAGCAGGTTTCAGGTCCCATTGGCCTCATCAAAACTGGATCGGATGTGGTGGCATCCAACAATTGGCCCGCAGTCTTGGCTTTTGCAGCCGCAATCAGCATCAACCTTGGAGTTGTCAATGCCCTTCCGTTGCCTGCGCTGGACGGAGGACAGCTAGTCTTTGTATTGGCGGAAGCTGTGACTCGAAGAAAGGTCCCACAGAAATTGCAGGAAGAGATCATCGGCATCACAGTCTTGCTACTCCTTTTGGTGAGCGTGAATGCTGCCTTGGGAGATATACAAAGCTTGATTGTAAAGAAGTAATAGCTACGCAGAACCATGTTTTGATGCTTTGCTTAGTCTACCTAGTAGCTAGGCGAAGTCCACTTCGTATTGTCTCAAGTTCCAAGGGAGAAATCACGGGCAACGCAGTGGCGGTCTCCTCCACCGCAGGCTGGAGATCATGCCAGATGCACACGCACTCGAGAGCACAAATCATGCGCTCAGCTTGCCAGTCCCCACCTACAGTACAGTAAATGTAGCACACAGCGAAAGCGAACATTTGAAATAGAAAATTTTACAAGATTACTCCTCTTCTTCGCTATAATCGTCGTCATCCTCCAAATCTTCTTCTTCGTTTAGAATCCAGTCGCTTTGGAGGGCAAGGGTCGCTGTTATTCTCAGTGCCGGGTTCACCGTCAACATCCTCGTAATGAGATGCTTCACATCGTCTGAAATGTCTTTCCAGTACCTCTTGTGGAACTTGTATTCTCCGTATCGGATTTGTTTGATCATTTCCCGAGGCTCACCCCTGAACGGACGGTACCCACCCAACATGATATACAGAACCACACCCAGACTCCACATGTCGCACTGTACGTCATAAGCTGGTCTGTGCTCAAGGACTTCGGGGGCAACATAGCCCTCAGTTCCGCACTGCGTCCGCAAAGAGTATGGGTACAAGACACGCTTGGCGAAACCGAAATCACTGATCTTAACATCGGTGTCGCTGTTTCCACGGGTCTGAGCAAGGCGAAAAGTCAGATTAGAATCAGAACACCTCAATAAGAAACACTTCCCTTGTGTTTCCAACATGACAAACGTACCAAAAGGATATTTTCCGGCTTCAAGTTACGGTTGGCGATACGTTTGTTGTGCATGTGCTCCACACCCAATAGCATTTGCTTGCAGACAATTCTGGCCTCAGGTTCCGAGTAGCTGTGTTTATGTGTGATTCTCTCGATAAGGTCGCCTCCTCGCATGCATCCAAGAACGAGGAAAGTATAGTCAGGCTCCTCAAAGACGTCATGCAACATTACAATATGAGGAGATCCGGAAACCATTTGCAAGGCGGTGATTTCATCTTGCAGTGCAACAGCATCATTTGGACCCAGATCGGTTCTGGCAACACGCTTGACAGCGTAGATATCGCGAGACTGCCGATGCTTCGCTTCATTGACAACGGTGTACTGTCCCGATCCAATCTGGAAAAATAAAAGGAGGAATCACGTGAGGTGTCGGTGTATGAGATGTAACGACAACAGAACGAATTGACCACGTACTTCTCTGCCCCATTTGTACAGGGATTCGAAGGGCTTTCCACTGGAGGAGTCTTCGATGATTGTTTGTTCCTCTTCTTCGGCAATAGCAGCGAATGGTTGCGCCTATAGCAAGGGAAAGAAAGCAATACGTTTGAGCAATGGCGAGCGCCGACGAACCCAGCCCCTCAACCAAAAATTATATAAACATACATTTGTTGTGAGCTTCTGCCGTGTTTCGATGTCGATAAAGTTGACCAGAGATGTTGTGAACGCGGCTCCCAGCGAGCCCATCTTTCCTCCCATTCCCGCAACCTGTGGTTGTGCAGTGGAGGCTGTGAGCAACAGAATAAGGTTCCTGAAGTGGTAAACAACAAGAGACGATACGTACCGGCTGTCCTGATGTGCCAGGCTCCTGTGCCTTGGTTTTCAGTGCTCTCTGAGCTCCGGATAAATCCTTCGTGTTGAGGGCTTCGTCCTCGAGTATCATCCACGGGCTTTGCAGCGCGTCGTCTGCTGTAAGACGGATCTCTGGATCAACCTGGAGAAGGTTGCTGATCATGTCTTTCGCGTCGGTTGAAATTTCGTCCCAATACTTCTCGTGAAATTCGTACTCTCCGCTGATAATAGCCTGGGCCAGCAAGTCAACTGGTCCTTCGAACGGGGCATAACCTCCCAGAAGGATATACACAACTACACCAACACTCCACATATCTGCCCTTGTGTCGTAACCCGTGTCCTTGAGCTCCAGAACTTCTGGCGCAACGTACTGAGCAGTTCCACACAACGTCCGCAGGCAGTTCGGCCGAGGTACTTTCTTAGCAAAACCAAAGTCGGCAATCTTAATGGAGGTATCGTCGCCTTGTTCCTGTGAACGAACGAAAGAAGGTAGTAGCACAAAAGCAGATCAGAAACAGCTCGTGATCGAGACAGCAACCAGAACAACCAACCACTACAAGAGCTTGCATGGACTTACCACTAGGAGCACGTTTTCTATGACGTTGCGAGTAAGGTAGGATGCATGAGTAGAAGTTTTGCATACGGAACAAGAAGCCGTGTTTTTGCTACTCACCAGGTTTGATATCACGATGGGCGATCTTCTTCTTGTGGATGTAATCCATGGCCTGGAAAATGATGCGGCAGACTCGCCGTGCTTCTCTCTCTGTGTACACTTCTTTGTCTCCGATTCGAGTCAGCAAGTCACCACCCTTCATTTCTTCCATGACGAGGTAGACATGATCAGGCTCTTCAAACACATCGTACAGCCGAACGATGTGCGGACCTCCACGAAGAAGCTTCAATGCCCAGATTTCATCTTTCAAAGTGGCCTCGCCTCCTTCCTCCAACATGGTCAAGTCTACGTCTTTCACTGCATAGGTGACTCCACGAGTCTTGTGCGTCGCTTGAAAGACACAAGCGTACCCTCCCTCACCAAGCATTTCGCCGACATCGTAGAAATCATCAAACGGTCTGCCAGTAACACTATCTTCTACAAACTTTTCAACTGGCTTTTCCTTTCTGTGCTGATTGCTTGTCACTCTTGTCTTGTTCTTTCCTGTCCCGTTGATGTAACTATCGAACTGCTCCCGTAAAAGAGTGAGACGATTGTCATCCCCATGCATCTGTAACACGATGAACCACACATCGAAAGGTGAGCCGTACCATACGAAACCAAAAACACCCATGCAGCGACTACAACTACAAAAAACTCCTTACCCTTCTGCTTTGCTCATCTTGTCGATCACGAGCGAAGATTACACTCTCTTGAAGCTTCTCAATGTTCAGCTCCCTCTTGTCCAAAGCACTGTCTCTCATGTTGATCCACTCGTGATCCAAAGCTGCACCGGCGGATATTCTCTTGTTGGGGTTGACTGTGAGAAGCATACTGACCAAGTCCTTGGCGCCCTTGCTGATGTTGGACCAGAACTCGGGATAAAAGTTGTAGGTTCCATTCCTCGTTCGTTCAAAGACTTGATCTTCGGTTGTATCTTCATCATCGAATGGGAAGTAGCTACCCAGCAGCAAGAATAGGACACACCCAACACTCCAAATGTCACTGGGGCAGTCGTAGGCAGGATAGAGTTCCAGTATTTCGGGTGCCATGTATCCGGGTGTGCCACAAAGTGTTCGACAACAGTTGACACTGGCGCACCTCTTGGCAAATCCAAAGTCAGCCACCTTGATGATAAGACGTGCATCTTCATCGGAAACGAGAAGAAGGTTCTCTGGTTTCAAGTCACGGTGGGCAATTCTCCGTTCGTGCATATAGCATAGGGCTTCCAAGATGCATCTGGTACAATCTCTGGCATCTTTCTCGGTAAAGTCTGGCATGTCCATAATCCGATCAAAGAGTTCGCCTCCTCTCATGAATTCGAGTACGAGGTAGGAGAATTCGGCTTCTTCGTAAACATCGTAGAGTTGCATAATGCTAGGCCCTTCCCGAACATATTTGAGGTTGGCAATTTCATCTTCAAAAATGTTGTGTTTCTCCCATACCATTTTGCTGCGCGGTACTTGTTTGATGGCATAGTCTTGGCCGGACGATCGATGAATACCCAGAAATACTTTGGAAAAGTCACCATCCCCTAGCTGTAATGTAAAGTAAGTAAGCATGGCAAGCAAGTAAGATGTAACACAACGACGAGACAAGATGGGTTTGGGACGGAAGGCAGCAGCAACAGTCGGTTAGAAGACAAGGATGAGCACCCAGGTAGACAGACGTTCGTCTACAGTCTAGCTAGTAGCCAAGATCACTTGGCAGCAGTGCAGTATACCTGCACTGTATACCCCACTCCACTTGAACTCACCTTTCCGCTAATGTCATAATAATCCCTAAAGCGTACGTTCTTGATACGCCGTACTTGGCGATCCAACGACGGTGGCTCACCATCATCAATGGCTCCTTGCTTGTCGGAGCCCATGTCATCAAACTCGTCCTCACTGGAAGATGTATCATCAAACTCTTCACTACTAGAGCTGAATCCATCACCTAGGTCCTCACTGGAATCGGAAAAGGCAGAGCTTTCATCGGATGCAGTTTCCTCTTCCTGTTTGCTATGACGGCCTGATGACTTGCCGCTTCGGCCCTTGCTGCTGCCGTGGCCTCCTCCGTAATCATCATCACGTTGTTTCTGTTGTTGTCGGGTTGTTAAGTTGGGTAGTTAGGGGATCCATGGACAGATGGATGGTTCGGCCAATCAATCAGCCAGCCAGTTGACGCAGGGGATGAGAGTTGTCGTGTAAAAAGTTGGAATGTGATGGGTAGCAGTAGTCGATTGTTGAGTTGGTATATCAGATAGGTTCAGGGGGTATCAAGCAAGTCCAAGACAAAACAGCCGGTTCATCAGCGGATAGATAAGGGAAGATAAGATTAGAGAGAAGAAAGATAAGCAAACAGAGATGAGATACCCCTTCAACGTCCACTGCATCCATCAGTGCTGCCAACTAGGTAACATCACAAGACAAGGCCATGTTATTCAACGGCTGGACTAAACCTACCGACTTGTGGTGTCCTTTGTCGCTTCGTTTGCCATCACGGCCGCCCTTGGATGCCTTCTTCATGGTGACGGCAGCTTAATCCTTGCTTGATCTATGGCTGTATCTCGCACAATGAATGAGATGAGATGAGATGATACCCACTCTCTTTCACACCTAGACTTGAATGAACTAGATTGCCGACAGCAGTGGCAAGAAAGGTTGTTCCGTTCCTCGTCTTGATCGACTGAGTGATCGACTGACCGACCGACTGACTGACTGTGGGTGTTGTTGAGACGACAAAGAGCTAATCAGACAGTAGCGGTCCTCTAGCTAGTAGGGGTATCTATCTGTCTCTAGCTTTTTAGCTCTTGAAACGGAACAAAACGCACAGCCAAGTAGTAGGAGATAAGACGGATGCCTTCTTTCAGTCTTTTGGACGGACGATAGGATGGTCCTGCTGTCTGTTGGTTACAGACGTCTGTCTTGTACTCGACTCAATGATGAGATGCCTCCCAGATCCTCGACTTTTTTTGTGCAAGCGGGCCTGACAACAGGGTCATTGAGCTTGTTGAGTCCTCAGTCGAGTCACAACATGCCGCTCGATTTTGACAAAGCCTTTGCTCGCATCTCGTTGGCTAAACGGCACTGTCTCGGAGCTGCAGATCTAGCTACGGTACTGTACCACCAGTACCAGCCACAGTACCCGCAGGTAGCACATTGCCCTCTTCTTGCCTACGATAGCTCTTCTCAAGGAAAAAGATGGGAAATTGGGCCTTACCTACTGCGCAGTGGCGGTTTACCAACCCCACCTATACGGTAGCAAGGAAACTAATGGGTATACCGATACCCGTAATCATTCATTGATTTATTTTCTTGCTAAAAGACTAAGCTACGGTACCCAATGGGTTCGATTCACGCTAGTATATGTTTATCTTAGCGAATGCCATGGGCTCTATCTGCCTGCGATGAAATGGTTGTCTTCTGGAAAGCTGCTAGCCATAGATAGGCCAGAGTTGAGCTGGACGTCCTGCACTCACTTCCCTTGGCAACGCGAGTTTGACCTGAAGAGATTGGGAGCATCCAACAATTATTCAACATATTGCGGCTCTGCAGGTTAACTCGGAAGCCCCACCCTCCAACCGTTCCATCCAACGTCACAAGCCATCAACTCTCTATCGGCGCAAGAAAAACAAGATCTCCCCCTTCATTTTTTTCTCCGCCCAGCCAAGTTTTGTTTCCATGAACTCCTTGATAGCTCGCTTATCCATCTGTTCCTTCATGCTGCTGAGGAATGTGTCTATATTATCTGTCCCAGCTTCATCGTTCCTAACGAAATCGCTGACGCCATCGTCGCGAGGGTCCATTAAATCGATTTCGAGGCTCTATTCGGCGTCCACCTCCCGAAACAACAACAAAAAAGACAATAATATTCAAGTACCGTCGTGGGTGCCAGATTTTGACGACGACGATGGGGGATATTCCAGACCTGTGATTCAATGGTATCCTGGTCACATTGCCAAGGCCGAACGCGTTCTGAGAGAGACTTTTCAAGCGGTCGATGTCGTCGTAGAAGTCCGCGATGCCCGCGCTTCCAAGGCGACGTCCCATCCCAGGGTACCCGAGTGGGTCTCCGGAAAGCCCCGATTGGTCGTTTTTACACACGTCGACTTGGTGCCGTCGGCGACTCATAGGGCGTGGAAGACGTTTTTTCAAGAAAGTCAAGAAGTGGCTCTGGAAAATAATGCCGACAATAACAACAACAAATTGCAATATTTATGGGTGAATGCCAAACAAGGACAGGGCATTCCGGCCCTCCATCGTGCCATTTTTAAAGCAGGGGCCCATGTGCAAGAGAGGAGACAGCGTCGTGGACTCAAAGATCGTCCTCTGCGAGTGGGTTGTCTGGGGTATCCAAATGTAGGGTATGTTATTGGCTGAAAAATTTGCCATTCATGAAGTATTTCGGAGGCACAATCAACTCAACTCAATTAATTTGTATCCATGCTTATTTTATTTATTGCAGGAAATCCGCATTGATCAACCGCTTGTTGGGTCGAAGAAGGGCTCGAACCGCCAATACACCGGGTATCACGCGAAGCCTGCAATGGATTCGAGTCCGCACGGATGATAGCAAGAAAACCAACAAAAAAGAATATGAACTCCTGGATAGTCCCGGTATCATTCCCGCTAGCTTGGACGACCAATCCGATGCTCTGCTCTTGGCGGCTTGCAACTGTATTGGAGATGCGTCGTATGATAATCAGGTTCGTATCGTGTCGTTCTTTAGATTTGTTTGGTGCCTTTCTTGTCTCCATTCAAATCCCTCATTGTCAATCATTTCTTTTGTTCCCGCAGGTTGTGGCTGCCTATCTATGTCAGTGGATGCAGAATGTCATGATTCAAGGCAGGGCGGAGACGGCAGCACCGGATTGGAGAGACAACTGCCGAAAGCGATGGGGTGTGGACCCTCTGGCACCCGTTCCGATGGACAGCCAAGACCCTGATAAAGGATCACGGTACGTGACCGGCGAGGAAATGATTTACATGGTAGCGGATAACAAATGCAAAGGCAGCCCCGAAGATGCGTCTCGGAAAGTGCTGCAAGATTTCCGTAACGGACGCATGGGGTCGGTATGCCTGCAAGTGGCACCGGACGAATCGGTCACTGAAAACAGTCCCAGTGGCCCGATTCAGGATTTTTCCCAGGTCCCGGACCCTCGGATGGGTACCGTGCGAGTCGACAACCTAGGCTCCAACACGTCGTACGAACAATTTCGAGAACAGCAAGAGGCGCAGAAACGTGAACGTGCCATGGCCGCGCGAGAAACGGCAAAAGAACGTGGCTTGGAGCTACCACCTAGTTTGGAAGAGCCAGATGAGGAAAAGAGTACCGGTTCGTCACAGGGCGATGTGGGTAAAGGCTTGTTTGATGGCTGGTAGGGAGGTGTATGTACCGTGCTGCTTAGAAGCGAGGGAGTTCACTGCAGCAACAATCAACACCACCAGATATTTGGTTGCGGAAACCACCAAAGCTACACCAGAATGCCTTGGCATCACTAGCTAGGCCCTCGAGTGGAAATAGTGACACTCAGACGGATTGTTTGATTCATTCGAAAGTGAGCGAGACGATGGAGTTTGCTTTTTGCTTCGTCAAATCAGTTAGTGTATCTGAGTTAGTCGGTTGAGAAGGCAGTTTCTCCGATTATTAATTTTTTATGCTAGCCACAGCAATGTATTGAATATCAGGATCGTCCTGTGGAGGTAGATTGGATGGTTGTCGTGTGATGGACGCGAGTGCTTCCATAATCATTTTACTCGATCATCAAATGACCTCATTCTGAATAGCATAGTTTCGATGCGTGTCGTAGTCGACTCCAGGTGCATTCCAGCCTTTTTCCCGTAGACTTTTGGCAATATAGTTGACACGTTTGCCATTGACTCCATAGTCTAGGTATCCAACGCGACTACTGGATCTCACTTGTACGGCACGAGGACCTTTCCCATTCACAACTGCCAGCTCCAAATCATCAATGTACCCATTCTTGAGCGCTTCAAACTGCGTGTAAATGTACCCATTCTTGGACGTGACAATCTGAAAACCACCTCCATCGACATTGTCTTGGCCGGGCTGGTATGCCTGGATGACCTGTTCGAGCTGCTGGAAGGCTTTTTCCTGGTCGAGACTTTCGGGCCAAATCCAAGCAGGAATATAGTGATCCGGTTCGTCCTCGGGATCATCGGTCGAACAAAAGCAGTTGGGTGCAGGCCCGCAGTTTTTTAAACCCACGTATTCGTCTCCAATCATGTCTTTGCGAGGGCCAACACCCAAATCTTTGGGCTATGGTAGTATCGGAAAGTAGGTGAGAAGGTAAGTTTCATTAATAAGGGTGAAGTAGAAACAGCAATCAGAGCACACGGTACCTGAGGTCCTCGTCGTTTGGGTCTATCATCGTACTTTGTGGATATTTTGTTGGGGAATGCTTCTGCAGAGTCACCTCCAAATAGCAGGGCCGTGGACACCAAACCAATGCCAAACAAATCCCTTCGGTTCATTTCTGGCGGAGTCTTGACTGCCGACTTGGGCTTGGAACTGCTGAGACTGGTCGCAGCATGGAAAGTCGCCAACGGCAGGACCAAGAATAGGTTGCTCCTCCTCATGTTCGTCGATTCGATTCAATGGGCCATCGTCGTCTTCATCAGCATTGCAGGCATCATGGTCGCTCGGCTTGGGATGTCTGAATCATTGCCAAACTCCAAAATCTTTTGCTTTTGACAGCACTGACGTCAGTCACGAATAAGACAGCAATCAGATACAATTGTTAGACTAGCTACCGGTAGCGGTATCACCACCGCATTATTATTATTGGTATTTCTGGCCACTTCGGTTCGCGCTTATTACGCTCACGCTGCTGTCCCTGCTACCCTTTCTATCTATCTTATTCACGGCAAGGAGCCTGAGAGAGAGAGAGAGAGAGAGAGAGAGAGAGAGAGAGAGAGAGAGAGTGAGAGAGGCTGATGACAACATAGATAATGCTGTGAAATGCGCCGAACGAGAATTTCTGTGGAGCCAGAGTCAAGCCATGGCAGCGGCAACAAGAGGAGGCATGAAAAACCATTGGTTGAGATTCCACAAGAGCTCCAAGGAGAAGGCGGGCATCGTTACGGAAACTTTCACAACTATTACGAGTTTCATCCTACAATCGAGAGGTTGAAGCTTTTGGAGAGACCAGGTGGTATCTTGGACTATGTTTCCGCTCACTGGAGGGAGGAATCTTCCAACAAAGAATGCGCTCGGAATGATGCCAAGGTCGACGATACCCCTGCGGCCAAAGGCGATGCTACTACCGAAAAGAACGAATATTTACCTGCAAGAAAGAAATCCAAGCTGACACACAACGATACGAGTGGCAGTCCCTCTAATTCTGTGACGCGAAATGAATTCAGCTATCTGGATGTTGGATGCAACGAAGGGGATCTCACGTTGCAAGTTGCCAAAGCCTTGTCCCAGCGCCTTGCTACCAATTCTACACGGGAAACTACGGCGCAAAAGGACACCAAGAGCGTTACAATAAAGACTCATGGCTGGGACGTTGACCCAGTACTCATTGGCCGAGCCAAGCAAAAGCATGCACGTGAAGATGACATGTGCAATAATCCACAGTTTCACGTTGTCAATGTTTTAGATAATGACAACAACCATGTTGCGAATGCACAAGACAAAACATATGACTTGACGTCAATCTTTAGCACAACCATGTGGATCCATATTCACGGTGGCGACGAAGGACTTTGTCAGGTTCTAGGCCATCTTTGCCATAAGACAAGAAAGTATTTGTTAATTGAACCGCAACCTTCCAAATGGTACGATGCATACATCATTGTTGACTAACGAACTGTGCTTTTGGCTGCAGCAGCCAGCAGTGTATCTTACCTCGCTGACGAATGAAATTTTATCTGTACTTTCTTGTCTTGTCAATGCGTCCTGTCAATCTAGCTACCGAAGTGCCATGGTCCGACTGAGAAAGATGGGGCTACCGGAGTTTGACGTGTCGGCGGATCGCTTACGACTTCGTCCAAGGATCGAAGCGGAGATTGACCGCATTTTGAATCAGCATTCCTTCTCCCGAGTGGTGGATTTGGGGGCGAATATCAATCCAGACGAAAGCAAGACAGTTTGGAAGCGATCGATCTGGTTGTACCAGCGAACGAATGGGCCAAGCGCAGGCGAACAATTGAAAGCTGGAGACAACGATGAGGATGAGAAAAGCACCCACCAGCTCTCACCCTCAAAACCTGACAGTGGCTAGAGTCATTTTGAGCAACCCACTTCCCAGTTAGCTTTGAGGCCATCTACAGCTTTTTAATGATCTACGCATGTACGACGAAGTTGAAACTAAATCGCATTACTACATGTACCATCGCAGCGAACCTTGGGATCTCGTTGCTTCAACTACAAAGCACAAGCGCAAAGATAATGGGGCAAAGATAAGGGAGGCTTGAAACAAACCCGACGAAAGATTGCAAAAGATGACATGATCAATGCCTCGGTTGCTGCCTTGGCGTCTGCCTCTTCCAACGACGATTTTCCTGCTGCTTCTTGGAGGTCAAAATGTTGCTGGCGTAGCTGCCATTTATTTCCTCCTTGCAGATCAAGTCGTTATCATAGTCTTGCGGTAGCGCTAAGGCCAAGATGCTCGATATCAGGTGCAAGAGCAGCCCCCTGCTGCCCCGGCTGGCGGATTGCAAGTGGACCGGCCCAACAGAACCAAACGAACTCCGAGGAAACACTTTGAGAACATTGAGAAAGATCCCCAAACTCAACAAGCTGCTTCACTTTCCGGATCTCATCATGGCTGACAGCAATGCCAGTATCCAGTCTGCCGCAGCCCAAGCAACACTCCCAGACGCAGTTCACCGTGCTTCAACTGTACGTGCCGCAGTTTCCACAACCATTGAGAACCATTTCTTGTAGCGGCACGGATTGTCGGCGTCACGTTGGGAAGCTTGCGTATAGCAATTGTTGGTCGACGTAAGAAGAGAAAATGCTGAGCAGACACCATCTTATTAAAGAGAGTCCATATCATCCAAGATTGCCTGTAGATCACTCGCAGACAAGTCATCGTCGTCATTGTCGACTGTTTCTTCGGCATCTTCCGCCAAGTTATCTTCTTCTTCTTCATCAGTTCCTCCCTCCACCAAATCGTAGACATCCACTTTGTTTCCTTCATCGTCGCGAGGATACGGCGGATTCAGCCAGAACGATCCTGGAGTAGCGACATCTTCCAAATACAGATTGTAGTAATCGTCAATGATGGCATCGGCAAAATCGTTGTCCTGCAAACATAAAACTCGCATTCCCACAGCCCGAGCCGCCCGACAAACGTCCAAGTCGCCACAAAAGACAACCACGTGCTTGGGCAGCGGGGATCGCTCTGGGTCGGCCATTTTTCTACCAAAGCCAGACGAACCACCAAATCCTTCCGGTTGAACGGTAATGGCGTGGGTGGATTCCCACAGAGACTGTGGTGCCGAAGCAGAAGATGCCGGATGGACGCGCAAGTACTCTTTGACTTGATCTGGAGGGTAATCGACACCAGCCAATCGCTCCTCGGACGCAATCAGTAGTGCCGGAGTGCCCACATCGCGACATTCTTGCAGGATATCCAGCAGGCCACTTTTGGGAGTCACTCCATCGTCCTCCAGCAAAATGGAGGGTTCTTCCATGGCGGGATTGTCGTAAAAGATGAGAGCTTCGGGAAAATCAATGTTGCGCACCATGGACAGAGCTTGGCATCTTTCTGATACCACTGGATGATGAGGAGCAAATGCCAGAACAGGAGACCGCAACAGCCATCCCAACAGCGAAATGAACGGCCATATAGTGTTGTTGGAGGGCATCATGGTGTGCTGTTTGTGCCGTTTGTGGGAATATTGAGCCTTTCCAACTCGTCAAAGCAAGCTCAAAGGTTGCGAAGCGGACTGGTGACGTCAGTGAGGTCGCATATTTCCTCATTGTGAGACCCAGGTTGCAAGCCGGCTTAGAGCTGTGTATAAAAATTGCTGCCACAACAGGATTATCGCGAAAGATCGTAAGATCGCGAGAACACAAACAACCAAGAACTTCTGCCCTGCCTGAGATTGGAGTGTGAATGGGAGGATCATAATGTCGGGATGGAGGGTTTACACAAACGCCACGTCAAAAATCCAGCAAACTCAACAGAGAGACCCAAATAGATAGCAATGACAGTGGTCCATACCGGTAGCCATATTTACGGAACATTCATTGTGAATGCGCGTGCCCGGCAACTCCTGGAACAAAAGGGCGACGAGGAAGAGCATGTTGTGGACGATCGCGACAAGCAACTAATGGATCTTATGGACAACGATGACGACGATTCAGATGAGTATTACGTGGCGTGTGACCGTGACATGCGGCTTCTAGCTGAATTGGGCAACCCTGACAATGAGAATGAGTTTGTCAACGATGATGAAGATTCGGATGAGTACTACGTGGCGTGCGACCGTGACATGAAGCTTCTGGCTGAACTAGGCAACGCTGATGAAGATGATGAAGATTTGGATAAGTATGTTCCGAACAACGAAGACCAGTTCATTTTGGATAGGTTGTGTGATGAAGAGGATCCAAAGTTTGACGGCTTGTTGGCACATGGCTGGCACTTGCGCGAGATTGTGGGATTGAGTGACGAGGCTCTGACTTTTCTGCTAAATCTCCCAGTAAATCCTCCCACTTTACGGAAACTCATAGATGAATTGGCTTTCTTGCCTGAAAAGAATGATCCAGACACTCCAACACATCTGATTTCTGATTCGACTCAATTGGGGACGGGCAACATGGACCGAAACCAGATTGCACTCTGCCAAACACCGGCGAGAAACTGCACTAATTGCGGACAATATTATGATGGTTACGATTTACCCATGAATAAATGTTCATTTGTGGGAGAATGGCTGTCCAATGGACTTGTGTTGAAGCGTTGAACATGCCGCCAGTGACTTCAACACAAGATTGCTGCGGGAGGTGGTCATTTGTGGGAGAATGGTTGCCCATGGGATGAAGAGACTTATGTTGAAGCTGCCGCCAGTGGCTGTTTGGGTGTTTTGAAATGGGATCGTGACAATGGCTGTCCGTGGGATGCCAGGGTTCGCTCAGCCACAGATAAAACGATAACGACAACATGGTTCATTGGGCTCGGGATAATGGCTTCCAAGAGATTGATTAGATTTCTGTTCAGCGATGCAGCAGATTTTGTAGATTAGTTTAGGGAACTACGGTACAAACACCCCCATGGACTCATATCTTTCCTTCCACCATTACATGTGCAAAGACCATTACGAAGATCAGATGCAAACTTCCACTCGCTGCTGCCAGTTCTAGTGGTGACCATCCATCCTTTGTCCGATCACGGAAAACGTTCGTGCCGCTTTGAAGGATCATTTTTTGCGTGACACGAGCGGGAGAGGCTCCTTTCTGAAGAAGCAACGCAAACAGTTTCCATCGTCCATCTTGAACGGCGTAACTCAAAGGAAACCCCTCTCTACGACCGCGTTTGTGCCGGTTGACACTGGCGCCCTGTTGAACCAGAAATCTTGCCAGTGGATAGTGCTGGTGACAAAGAGCCGCGATAAGGGGCGTGTTCTTGTCTGCATCGAACGTGTCGACGGTGGCGCCCCTTGTCACAAGCTCCCGTGCTAGTTCGGTCCACTGGTCTCGAGCCTCGTCTTCGGTAGAGACGGCCAGCTGAACCATCGTGCTCAAGCAAGAGCTCAATTTCTTCGTACAGCGACCCAGTTTCCCCATGGAGGAAGCCGCAATGATGTTTTGCTCCGTTCGACCAACCAGAAACTTGGCCGTGTCGCAGGAGCCAAACAGAATAGCAATGGAAAGAGGAGACATTCCACCGCAAGTTCGCCGGTAGACATTGGCTCCCCTTTCCACCAAGAGTCGGACAGTGCTGAGTGCACGGGGTCCAGTGCTCTTGGCCGCCAAGCAAAGCGGGGTCCATCCTGCTTCATTGACTGGGTCCCAAGAGCACCCGTAACAGGACCGATTTGCGATTCGTGGTAACGCAGCGATTGTGTCATGATCTCCCACCCGGGCAGCCCAGAATAGAGCACGATTGATCTCGAAATCAGTTTGCCGGCTGGGCGGGGAGTTCGGTGTTGGTTTGGGGTGTGGGTATGAGGAAACAGGCATGATGATGATGAAGTAAATGAACGATTTGATTCGATTCTGCTTCGACTCTACCTCACACTCGATCAAAAATCATTGTGATCGTCCCATCTCTTGCTTGCCACAAGTGAACGGAACGTTTGGAAGCTGCACTTCTTGAGACGTGGGAGTGCCATGGCGCTTAGCCCTACCCTTAAAACCCATCTTTGGTCTTAGTCAGAGTAGTAGTAGGTGTACTACGGTACTACGGTACTAGCTAGTAGTACGGTACCACACTGCTCCGGTACCAGTACACACTGTGGTACCAGTACAGTAACCAGGTAGCACTACTACTAGCTAGTAGTTGGCTACGGAGTTGAGCTCCGATTTTGTGCGTCTGAAGGGCAAGAAAGCAGGCTTTGATCGGCTCTCCAGATCGCCCCGCTGCAGTGTAGCCACGTGCCTGCAGTTCTGTTTCAAATTGGGATGTTTGGTTGCCAGTGACTAAACACGAACTGAGAGTTATCTTTCCTTCCAGCCACGGCTGCAGCCTGGTAACACCGCTGGTAGCTTCCAGTACCTGATTGGTCCTTCGGTTTGGTGTGCATAGCTGTCAAATGCTCCGTACGCCTTCGGTGGAGACTTGGTGCAGTCGTATCATCATGGGTCGTCTTCCGTCTTGCAACCCGGACATCCAACAGCACTAGAAAGTTGAGCTCTCATTGTAAATATTGGCTGCTTCTTCGTTGACATCGACGCCCTCCTCTTCAGGATCCCCACATCTACAACTGACCCCATGAAATCGAGGTTTGCTCTTACCAGCTTGGAAAGATCTAGAAAGGAAGGAGTTGACATGTCTTCAATCCTAAAGGAGATGCTTGTCCCCAGATCGAACTTGGACACTGGCTTGGTATCCATTGGAAATGAGTTGGAGATCGGCCTGGCCAACAGGGCTGCGTTGCGGAAGAGGAGGAAGTTGTTGCCGTGACGAAATAAATGAACAATCAAACCGGGCAGTCACGTAATATACATGTATTTACTTTACTTCTTTCCTATTCTTCCAATAGATATCTGCCGGTTTGAAGGTACGGAACTCCTCCTCGCGTCCCAGAATGCTGGGGGCATATCGTAGCGTCAAGTTCATGCGATCTGGCAACAATTTCGGGTAAGGGCTGGATGAATCTCTGCAGATCTTGACAGAATGGTATATCATGCGGGCAGGCCCACCAAAGAGAATCACATCACCTGGGTCCAGGTGAACATCCGTCTTTTCCTCTTCCTTGCTCATTCGCACCCGATATACCACAGACTTGCCAAAGTTAAACGACACAATAGGTGCATCTCCTTCACCATCATTGGCTCCAACGTCGCGGTGCTCCTTAATTCCTCGGTTTGTAGAGTAGTACAGCAACAGTGCGTGGTCTGGAACCATGGCAGGCATGGCTGGGTCAGCCGCTCGGGCCAATCGCACAGCCTTGGCGCAGTGCTCCAGTATCCAGTCCGTTGCTTCGTCTCCATAAAAGGCAAGCTCTCGGTAGATGCGTCCTCGCGTCAGCGTGGAGTTCAATTTGCGGTTGCCATCGGCATCTGTTTCATAGAATCCATCCGTGGGGTGGTTGCCGATCTCCAAGAACTTGGCCACGATTGCTTCTTCGCTAGCGCGAGAGCTGATGCGTCTGACCACAACCAACCCTGGACGCAGCATCTCAACGGCAGGTTCTCTGGTCTCTTCTCGTGTTTCTGTGGTATTCATCGTGCTTGACTCTCCTTCTCTGGCTGCGACTTCCACCTTGGTTTTCTTGGCTATTTCTCTCATGTTTGCTTTTTTTAGTCTCTTCCACGCTTTCTTCGACACACCCTCGGGCCTCTCCTCCACTGGGCTCGAGTAGTCCATCGCGCTCGTCGTTTTCTCAGTGTCATCCATAGTTTATTGGGTACCAGTAGTGGTGTTTCTTATTATGATGCATCACGTGTTGCCTCTTGTTCACTTGTTCGTTCAACCAAACCCTTGCGTCCCTTGACACTTGACAAACAAGAAAATGGCGCGTTTGGAAGCGAACTCTCTTGGGACGTGGGAGTGAAATGAACAAAGTAGCCTTACCCTTATACGAGTATCTTTACTGAGTGACTGAGTCACTCAGGATCCTTCTGTCGGCAGTCGGCAGTGATGATGCAGACAGGCACTCCTGCAAAGATCGAAGCCCCACTAGCTAGCTACTAGACGAGGGCTTGACGTTCTCGCTGCAGTTAGTTGTAGACACTGTTCCAGCTTTGGCTGCAACGTGGCTTGCTTTGCTTGATAACCATGGCGTTTCTACGTCTCTCTGTTATCGCTCTCCCCTTGGTTCTCGTTCTTATTATCAGCTGCATGCACACCACTCGAGCGTTTGCTCTGTTGGGTCGTCGGTTCGTAGCGAAACCACAGCCACGACGATTCCTCTGGGGTGCTCTTGCTTCTTCCTCCATGGCTCTTCGCAGTGTGGCAACGTCCACCAGAGGCGGTAGCATGGACGATGCCGTGTGCGCAGCCAACAACAATCCATTGCTCCAGAGTTGGGCATCCCAGCCTCTGCGACTCCCTCCCTTTGCCGAAATCCAAACACACCACTTCAAGCCAGCATTGGAAGAAGGGATGAAACTCGAGTTGCAAGATGTGCAGAATATTGTAGACAATCCAGATCCTCCCACCTTTGAAAATGTCATTGCTGCCTTTGATCGAGCGGGATCGGTATATGACAAGGTTTCCAGTGTTTATGGAAACTATTGCGGTTCCTTGATCACCGAAGATTTGCAAGAGGTTCAGACGGAAATGTCTCCCATAATGAGTCGTCATGCGAGTCAATGCACCACACTGCCAGGTCTCTTTGAAAAAATTGATGCGGTATACCAGCAACGACACGACATGAAGCTCAATAGTGAACAACTGCGGTTGGTAGAACGCGTGCATTTGGACTTTGTGCGAGCTGGAGCCACCCTGAGTGAAGCTGATAAACAAGAATATGCAGACCTCAACGCAGAATTGGCTTCTCTGACGACTCAGTTCACACAAAATATTTTAAAGGATGAGGAGTCTTATGAGATGGTACTCAAGTTGGAAGATATGGAAGGATGTCCCGATGGTCTTATTCAATCGGCCCGACAAGCTGCCATGGAACGCAACAAGGCGGAGGATGAATACGTCGTCACATTGGGACGTTCCCTGGTGGAACCCTTCTTGACTTATAGTGCGAGGAGAGATTTGCGCAAACAAGCTTTTGAAGCATGGACAAAACGCGGTGAATTGGATCCAGAGCGCGATAATCCGGGCATTGCCATCAAAATTCTGCGTCTCCGCAAACGCATGGCCGAGATTCACGGCTACAAGTCGTTTGCCGAGTATCAATGCGTGGATCGCATGGCCAAAACGCCCGAAAAGGTCATGGAATTGCTCACCAATGTGTGGGATCTGGCCAAACAATCCGCCAAGCGGGAACGAGAAGACTTGGAGCAGTTTGTCCAGTCGAGTGGAGAGACATTGGAAGGTGGTGTGCAAGGATGGGATTGGAGATATTATGCCGAAAAGGTGCGACAAGACAAGTACGATTTTGATGAATCGCTGTTGAAGCCATATCTCTCCTTGGAGAAGGTTACCGAGGCGCTCTTTGCTGTGTCCGGCAAATTGTATGGTCTCAAGTACTTCCCCAGAGACGATATTCAAGCTTACCATCCAGATGTCAAGGTGTACGAAGTCCGAGAGGACCAAGAGGACGGAACGGAAAAATTGACAGCTGTCTTTATTCACGACAATTTTGCGAGGAAGGGCAAAAACGGTGGGGCTTGGATGAGTGAATACCGATCTCAAACTCGCAATTTGGTTCCTTCTGACGAAAAGGATGCCTACTTGGAAGGTATCCCCATTGTCTCCAACAACAACAACTTTGCCAAGGGAGAGAACACACTCTTATCCTATGATGATGCCACTACTTGCTTCCATGAAGCTGGTCATGGACACCACGGGATGTTGTCCAATGCAACCTACAGCCGTTTGGCCTCGACCAATGTTGTGACGGACTTTGTAGAGCTTCCATCCCAACTAATGGAGAGTTGGTTTGACTCGCGAGAAGTCCTGCAAAAGTACGCGCGGCACTACGAAACGGGAGAATCAGTCCCAGACGATCTCGTGGACAAGCTAATGAACGCTCGCATGTTCAATCAGGGTTTCGCAACGATTGAGTACACTGCCTGTGCTCTGTTTGACATGCTAGTCCATCAACTCGAGGATTATCCGGACGACTTTGACCTGTCTGCTTTTGAAAAGTCTGAATTGGAGAAATTGGGAATGCCCCAAGGAATCGTAATGCGCCATCGACCACCGCATTTCATGCATCTGTTCAGCACGAACATGTACGCGGCAGGTTATTACGTTTACCTCTGGGCAGAGGTGCTGGATGCCGACGCCTTTGCGGCATTTAAAGAAGCAGGAAACATTTTTGATGAGGAAACAGCTGCCAAAGCTCGCAAGTACATTTACTCGGCTGGAAACACCGTTGCACCGGATGAGCTATTCCGTCTCTTTCGGGGCCGAGATCCTGATATCAAATTCATGCTGGAGAAGAGAGGACTGATTGCGAAAGAGTAGATCATAAGCAGCCTTTAGTGTGCCAAGTCGACTTTGTCATATCTCGTCGCTGGCTGTCCGTAGTGGCGGGAACAAACGCTGCCATTGGTTGGTGGCATTGGGATCTACCGGTTGCGGTGCCCGTACGGTACAGTACGGGGACCCCACCACGTTCCTTACATGTAGCGACTAGCTAGTCGAAGGCGCTTGAAGATGCTTGAGACCACACGGTGCGCTGGTACGGTGCGCTGGTGCAGTGGCTTCACATTCACAGCAGCTCTAGCTAGCTAGCTATTATGCATGATGTTGTCTCCTAAGCAACTCCATCAGAAACTTAGATAGACATGCACTACCACAATGCTTGCTACCGAACGGTACCCCCACCGCAACTATTGCTACTACAGTTGCATCCACAGAGCTCTAAGCAGTCAAACTGCAAAAGATCAACCTCACACATGCCATATGGGATCTCCCCAGTCAATAGGTTTCCGTCCACAGCAAACTCTTTCAGAGTAAGGTTTGCCATTGCAGCAGGGATGGACCCCTCAAAATGGTTATTGCTGAGCCATAGGTTCTTCATTCCTTCCAACAGACCAAACTCTATAAATGATAGTGAGGGGATGGGAGCGGGTAGTTGAAACAGGTGTAAGGATTGAAACCAGGCAACACAGGCAAGAATGCACCAAAGCAAGATACGAACCTGTCGGAAGGGTTCCGGTCAGCGCGTTCCCGGTCACATTGAAATCAAATAGGAGCGGCAAGTTCTGCAGCTTGGTTGGCAGTGTGCCGTTCAACTGGTTGTCTGACAGCTGAACCAGCATAATACGCGGGAAGGGTTCGATTGGAGGCACTGTGCCTGTCAACTGGTTCTCATGGAGAACAAAGGCCTTCAAGTCTGACAAATCCGCAATTTCTGCAGGAGCGGCGGTGAGCACCCAGAAGGAATCGAATCGAGCTTGAGGACTTGCGCACAGGGTGTTTTGTCTTACCAGAAGGGATAGAACCAACCAACGAGTTCTTGGCGAGGCCAACAATTGATGCATGCGTGAGGAGAAACATCTCTGGAGGTAACGAGCCTTGAAGGTTGTTGTCTTCCAAGAATAGGTCTTCACGGATGAATTCCATGATTCCAGGCGTTCCATAGCAAGGGTCTTTCCACGTCGAGAACCACTTGCAGTCATTCAAGCTGTGGTTGAGCCAGCCTTCATTCTCAAACCAGTCATCTCCACCTGTCGCATAGTAAAATGTTGCTAACGCAAATCTTTGCAGAACTCGCTGATCCGTATGATTCCAGTGCGGAATGTCGTTCAGCAGCCATTGAGCAGCCCGCGCTTGAGGTGAACCAGGTTTCGACCGTATAGCTTCAATTGTCTTGTTTGGTAGCAAGGCCATAACATATGCTTCAATTTCATTGGACGTGGTATTGTGTGAAGTAAAAGCATGGCCAGTGTTGCCGTCGTGGGCCTCCTGTTGATCGACCTTCTCGTCCAAACCAAGCAGATAAACAATCAACAGAACGAATCCTGCGAAAATAAGGGCTCCAAGGCTGATACAGATTGTTGCTTTGATCAAATGAGTCTTCCTTTTTCGTTCTGTTCTCATTCTCGCCTGCTCGTCTAGATTGTATTCCTCTGCTGTTGGCAATGACTGGGCTTGCCGCTCATGGTTTTCATCCACCGGTATGGCAACAGAGAGCCGAGCTGCTACACTTGTATGGGGTGTGACTGCTAATTCTTCATCTGATTCGCTCTCATCGTCCTGGTTCTCCTCTATGGTGGATTGATCTGGTGGAGGAGCGACAGCATACGCTCCAACCATGGGCTCCTGGTATGTGGCAGCAAGAACGGCTTGAAGCTGTTCTTCCCCGTTTGACTCCAAGGCAGCTTCATTCGTATTCTCTATGGCGTTGGTGCCCATATCAAGATTCACAGTTTGTGGCTTGGAGAGCTGATCCTTATCCTTTGGAGGGAGTTTGGAAGGGGAATTCATGTCTGTGTTTGCACTGGTTTGGGGGTCTTTTATACACGGAGTTGGATCTTCAACATCTGTTGATCCCTGATAGGAAGTTTCAGAAGCTTTGGTCTTAGTTGCGCCATTGGAAGTTGCTTCAGGCTGGCAGCGCAAAGCCAAAATCTTCATCAGGTCAAGCTCATCAGGCTCCGATTCTTCATCTGGCTCTCTTTTGGGTGGCTGATTCTCCATGATCTTGCACTTGTTTCAACTCAGAGACTTGCTGTCTATTGGCAAATAAATGCACACATAAAGAGACAACTAGCGTACAGTGCTAGCCAGGTTACTAGACTAGCTCTACTAGCTAGCTGGTGCTACAACATGTACCCGGTACTGGTATCAGTGAGCTCCAGGCTCAGAAGATTCGATTCGATTCGATTCGATTCGATTCGATTCAATAATGTGAGCAGTGAGCAGGGGGGCTGTGCGAACGAGGGGAGGATCCTGAAGGTTCTTTGTCGGTGACTTAAATGATCCAAAAGGTTCTTTGTCGGTTGTCGGCTGGCTGTCGCTTTGCTCTGGCCACTGGCCAAGTGGCCACTGGCTACACTGTAGCTAGAGACAGAGACTAATAAAAAAATAGGGTACTGGGTACCGGTTCTGGCCACTTGTAGCTGGCAACCACCGAGGGCGGAAGGTGATTTCTTCTTAATTTTAATTAAAGCGAGTGTGGAGGCAATAAATCCTCTTTATCTTCAGAAGCTCTTCAGAAAATAAGCACGCTTCCTCCTTCAGCCCCAAAGAACCCGAGAATCGAAGCAATGTCGTAGGGTGTACTAAGTACTGAGTACTGAGTACCGGACTTTTAATAGTAAACCTTTCCTTTACAATTTACAACACACCCTTTCTCAACCACTAATAAGCCACGTATGTACATGTATCAGTACGCATGTCTACTGCTTCCTGCTTCTTTTTTTTTTGGTTAATTTGCCTCACTCGGAGCCAGCGGTTTTCATTGGTTGGCCTGCAAACTGCCGTGCTTCTGAGCCAGAGCCATCGATGGACAGAATGTCTGCCCGAAGCACCACAGTTGCAGCGTTCTACCTGCATGCTACCTGCATGCTACATTTAGTTGTCTCTTTGTGTGTGCATTCGCCAACTCCCACTAATGGTACCGGTAGGTAGCAAGTCTCTGAGTTGAAACAAGTGAAAGACCATGGAGAGTCAGCCACCGAAAAGAGAGCGAGATGAAGAATCGGAGCCTGATGAGCTTGACCTGTTGAAGATTGTGGCTTTGCGCTGCCAGCCCGAAGCAACTTCCAATGGTGCAACTAAGACTGAAGCTTGTGTGTCTTCCTATCAGGGATCAACAGATGCTGAAGATCCAGGTCCGTGTAGAAAAGGTACCCAAACCGGCGCCAGCACAGACACAAACCCCCCTTTCAAACACACTCCAGAGAACAAAAATCAGCCCTCTGTGCCACAAACAGCAAATGTTGGTATGGGCACCAATGCCAAAGAGAACATGGCCAATGAAGCAGCATCACAATCAAATGGGGACACCAAACCCGGTGCAAAAGCAGACATGAATTCCCCTTCTAAACCACCTCCGAAGGATAAGAATCAGCTCTCCGAGCCACAAACAGCAAACATCGATATGGGCACCAAAGAGAATTCGGCCAATGAAGCTTCCTTGGAATCAAACGGGGAGGAACAGTTTCCAGCGAATTGTTCCCCCACGTACCGGTATCAGGAGCCAATGGTTGGAGCGTATGCTGTCGCTCCTCCACCAGATCAATCCACCATAGAGGAGAACCAGGACGATGAGAGCGAATCAGATGAAGAATCAGCAGTCACACCCCATACAAGTGCAGCAGCTCGGCTCGCTGTTGCCATACCGGTGGATGAAAACCATGAGCGGCAAGCCCAGTCATTGCCAAAAGCAGAGGAATACAATCTAGACGAGCAGGCGAGAATGAGAACGGAACGAAAAAGGAAGACTCATTTGATCAAAGCAACAATCTGTATCAGCCTTGGAGCCCTTATTCTCGCTGGATTCGTTCTGCTGATTGTCTATCTGCTTGGTTTGGACGAGAAGGTCGATCAACAGGAGGCCCACGACGGCAACACTAGCCATGCTTTTACTTCACACAATACCACGTCCAATGAAATTGAAGCATATGTTATGGCCTTGC